>JMFS01138741.1:0-19393 GCA_000699545.1 Podiceps cristatus | reverse complement strand
ATGATTCTATGATTCTATGAAAAGCATTTGTTCTCAACTCACAAACTAATACTACAAAGCTTCATATACAAGGGAAAGAACCTTGTATGGTTATGCAAATATATATCATGAATAAATCAAGACTAACAGTAAGAATAATTTGTTAGCATACAAAAATAGTATCGCATTTTAAAAATAATACCAACGGCATGCGATCATGGAATTACTTTATTCATTAACTTTTCCTCAGATGTAGATCATAACACACTCAAATGCAGCAGTAGGTGGAAATGCTTATTAAAAATCATCTCTTTGCAGCAAAACGCTCAACAAAAGGATGCCTACACTGTCAATAACGCCAAACATTTTCCTGTCCTCTACTGAAATTTACAGCACATCTCATTTCATCAGTTGGGGGCAGGGGGAAGCAACTTGCATTCATGTAAAGAAACAACATCTAAGCAAAGGTCATCCTAGTATTCCCACATTCTCTCAAGGGGAATTCAATTCCCTGAAACGTTTAGTACATTCAAAACAAAACAAACAAGTCCTCAGAACCTAACAGATGAAGAATTTATCTTCCTAGGGGAAATTATGTACAAGTCCTCTGTGACAATACTCCCCATCCTGAGAAAGCCACGACTACATTCATTAAACCAATTCATTGGCTGGTTGTTGAGATGATTTAGTTAGATGCCCATCTTAACAGTAGTTGTCTGGACTCAAGAGGGAGACTTCCCTTCTCTTTCTCTCCCCACTGCCTCTCAGTACCTAGCTGTTTTTCAACATATTTGTTAGGAAACCTTTCCGGAATAATCAAGTGCTATCCATGGCAGTTTGCCTCATTATTTCCCAATAAAGTATTAACTTGCGAGTTTGACACCACCTACCACCTGATTATAATGCCAGCTATAAAAACTAGACCAGATGAGCTTGCCTTTTGAAGTCTTCTTTAAAGTGAGGTGTTAGCCAAGGTCTTAGTGTACAGGTACATAATCTTATCTCTAGGCATGCTGCCCTATCATACATTGCAAATAGAGGATCTCCTTACAGTTTAGTAGCATTATATGAACATCATTAATAAAAACAAAATAATAATTTCCCCCAAATGTGACTTAGTTTTAAGCAACAAATCAACATTATTACAAAATTTAACTGAGTGTGCACATGCTACTGAATTTTTCCTTACATGTATATAACATACTAATAGCTCTAGTACACAGTTCTCATGCAATAACCACTGTTAAAACATACAATGATGACACCAATTCCATAGGACAATTTACAACCTTACAAAAAGTGCAGTGGGAAACAGTTGTGCACACAAAGCGCCACAGATCCTTATAACATAGTTTTGGACCAAAGACAAGTTGAATAAACACACAATTACAGTTGAGAACTACCATGATGAGAACTTCTAGGTTTTTTGTTACCAAATTTGGTGTGTTTACTGTAATTGTTATCAAATACATACGAGTCAATTTACTGCCTAGCTGCTCCTTATTCAACAATAATTCAGGCTGGGTTTTTAAGAATATCAAAACATTCTCCGAGAAGATTATAACTACCCATTCTTTAGTCCAAAGAATACTTTGTCAGTCTTTTAGAGTCACAACCTAGAGAACGTATTTAAATGTAACCGAAACATTTCAAAGGACCAAAGCAGAAGAAATACCATACATACAGAATCAGACTGAAATTACTTATTTGTAATTATGCTTTTTTGAAAACAAGCTTGCCCAGTTTTCTCTTACAGCTCTCAGCAGGAGTTAAAATCAAGATTTAGAACCATCCTACACTTCATATAAAGGGTAAGATCTGCTGCATGAGGCTGTATATTTACAAGCTCAGCAGGGAAAAAAAAAATCAGGTAGTGGGAAGTTCTGCTAATTTGACAATTTCCATACATGAGAAACTTTGAAATGTTTTGATTAGAAAAACAAAGCTTCCATGACATCATTCCAAAATGAAACAGAACAGCCAGAACCCTCTGTAACCACCAACAGTCAAAGAAGTCTCCCATCAGCTCAAAAAAAAAAAAAAAAAAATAAAAATCACAGCTCAGACTCATGTGGGAGGTTCCAGGATCCTGGTTGAATGGCAGGAAAGCTGGCACTGACCTCAGAAGCTCATCAGGAGAAATGATTACGAGAAAAAGAAATTAAATGATCAATATAGCATATATTATGAGTTTAAACTCCTTCCCCTCAATCTGAAATGGAAACTGCACAAGAAATTACATCAGAGTTCCACAAGATCCTCTAAAAGGAACAAAATTATCAGTAAGCAATTTTTGAAAACATGTTTTTTAGAATTGGAATGAAAAATTCTGCAAAGAAATAAAAGAAAATAGGCCTTCAATACAGATCATGGTCAATCATTATGCAAATAAAAATATTTAAAAATTAAAAGCAATCACTCAACAACAACTAGCTGCCAGTGAAAGCAATGTTCGTGTTGCAGAATAACCCCACAATTAGCTGAAACATGCAAAAAAGTCCAGTTGAAAATAAAAGGAATTTTTACCTCTCCATATTTTTACATGGGTGGTGGCAAAAAAAAAAAAAAAAAAAAAAATTACACTTGAAATTCTGTCCACCAGTCTCATTTTCTCCCCATTCTCTCAAGTGACAAACATTTCAGAAGTGGAGTGACAGCAGCCTTGCTCTGAATTAAGTTTCTGGTATCATTCTGGATATAAACAAAGCAGGTCCCACCACCATAAGTAACAGCAGAAACTCATAGTTTGACATAATTTTCATAGTAAGAAAACAGCAAGTATTCAAATATGTAGTTTTAAGTCTCTGGGTTTTGAGTTAAATAGAGCAACAAAACCAGACTTATCTGAATTGAAACATTTGTTACCTGCAATTACATTGACCTGCAACAGTGGACAGTCCTAAATGGTTCTTAATTATGCAGACAGCCTTCAGTATGGGGCAGTTTTAAAATGCTTAGTGGTATCTGCATGAGAAGACTTGAGTTATTAAAATCCATTCAAAATAAAAACTCATGGTCCAAAGGAACCCAAAGCATTAGTAAATACAATTAGACATATATATTTTGACTTTGTTTTGATTTGGTAAAATAATAAACCACAAAGCTCAATTTGCAAACAAATTGGTTGTCCCAAGCACAAAGGAGCTAAAGAGGCAATGGAGCAGAACACAGCCGACAAAGAAAATGTAGCAACAGAGTAAGACTGCTGCTTAAGACATGAAGTGTAATATGAAGTCATCAAATATTTAGTGTAAACCAGAATCTCCTTTTAATTTATCTATTACCTATTATCTTATTCCCAAAAGTTCTAACTCCATCCTCTATCCCTCCAAAACATCATAAGCCAAGGTAAACTAATTTAACTAGCAGCCCAATAGAATGAGTCTTCTGAACTGAGGATTTCAATAGACAAGTCCTTGCCTGGAGTTGCAGACAGGTATAACAAATCTACCACAATGACCTATTATAAGGAAACTCTAATTTTGTATATGAATAAACCAGTTACTCTAATAGCTCATGTGAACACCCGAGAGGTTCAATGTTCTGGCAGAGATTTTATTTACTTATTAAAAGAAAAAGACATGTGCTATTGAATATGATTAGAATTCTGCTTATCAATCTCTGTCAAAAGTAAAATCATTTTCTTTGGGTGACTGCCATATTTATTTCCCTCCACACATGTTTTTTAATGAAGAATGAGGTTCTTGTATGGTGTCCCTTAAGACCTGTCAAATATTGCAACAGAACAGCAGACTTATGCACATTTTTAGCACCATCTCATAAATCCCTTTGGCTAAGTTTCTCTTCCATAAGCAAGACAAAGATCAGTTTACATTACAAGAAAATTTAAATCCAAAGCCTAAAGACCTCCCACAATATAAGATACTGTTTTAAATGAGTATAAAATATCTGAACAGGTTCGCTGTTTCATTCACTAAAGAATACATATGGGGGGGAAAAAAAAAGAAACAAGCTACCTCCTGTAATTCAAAGATGATTGCACAGTGATAATGTAAAGGTAACTGCCTTGGCCTATGACACATCTGAACCCTCAATATTAAATCCTGCTTTATTGAGAGAAGCGTCAGCGACCCTTAACTTCTATCTGGTTGCTCTCTCATGAATGGTTTGGGTTTAAAAATAACCCTTCTTGCCAAAGAACAATTTTCTTAACGTACGATCTTCAGACCACTCCTCTAGAACATCCTGTCATCACATACTGCAACTGCAAGGGTGGTTCAGCAAGTGGAAGGGTAGTTCAAACAGAGATGAGAAAGCCATGATTGCTCGGCTTCTGTCCCCCAATTTGCTATCAATTTTCTCCATGGACTTCAGTAAACACAATCTCACTGTAAAGGTTTATGCACCTACAAAAATTGGGGTATATTATGCTTTACTACCCTAAAGCGGTAACTAAGTTTAAATGTTCAGAAAGCCATATAAAATTTTCAGAGGAAAGGCCACAAGCCATTGATCTAAAAGATTTCCAAAACAAAATATAGAACTGACTGATGAATCTTAGATGTTCACAGATCACTAATAGTTTAAAATTAAGTTTCAACATTTTGCAGTTTTCTTTCATGTCTACCATCGAAATTACTTTATTATTTCTGTTTATTACAAAATATTCCCTGTGCACTCCACAGATAAGCAGATCTGTTTTAAATACACAAATGCATTAGTATTAAAGACTGGAATACAACCACCTCGTAATTTGACACAGGACATGGAAAAAGCCCACAACCAATAAACAAAAGAATAAGCATAGTAGCAGCAAGTTTCTTTCATTAACAAAGGAAAACTTACGCATATCAACAAGGTGAGAGGAGATATTAAAAATGGGGTATGTGAGCCATTTCTCAGGAATCTGTATTATGTGAACCAACATTACTACTGATGCAGAGTACTTTGTCTACAAATATGGCAATCCTCACTTTACAAAAAAAAAGGACCTCAGATAATTTTAAGGATCAAATTTAATGCATGTATAGCTGAGATTTACAAGTGCGTCATTTTGAAACATCTCTTTGAAGATGAGTCTTACCCATCTTAAGTTGCCAAGTTTCGCATATTTCACATCTTATAAACTCAGTTTGGCTGAAAAAAAAAGAATGAAGTAATGCTCTATGCACTCAAAAGGATTAAAACTTGGTATGGCTGAAGTGAACAGCAGCTAACAATCTTCTAAAGCATTCCACACCAAAAAAGTTCATCTGACTTCATAAAAATGAACTTTTATGCAAAATCCATTGCTATGAGGCCCATACAGAAGCACTGTAAAATTGGAGTTCAACACATAACAGCATACTTTTCGAAGTCTGGCATGCATAAAATAATTCAAGTGCTTTGAATAAATGAGTTTGATATATTACTAAAGACAAGTAATAACACAGCCCCAGAAGTGATCAACATCAGTAAAAGATAAATGTACAAAGAAGTCATGTGTTATTTGATCTCTACTCCTTTCATAATTTCCAAGTTTTACAATTCTCATAGCATCAGCGACCAAGACTTTAAAACTGTCACCATGTGTGGAGAAAATTCTCTGTTCTCCAAGCTAAGAGATTCTGCTTTGACGTACAATTCTTTATACATGCCAACTAGGCTTGAACCAAGAGGCACTTCAAACCAAGCTTTGACTCTAAAGTTACACAATTCACATTAGTTCCTGGAGCTCAGAAATCCAGCAAGAATCCCTCAGGTCAGAACAAGAGAAAGGGCTAGGAACTCATTTTGAAATCTATGCCCAGCACATCCTCCAAATAACTTTATTTTTTACATACAGAAAATATTACCATAAAGAAGTCATGGTCAGGATGAGAGGTGTTCACTAAGCATAGTATAAAACAGGGCTAACAAATCTCAAAAACTGAGCGGTCCAGGAAAGAGTAGAAGGATCAGTAATGCTCTGCTCAGTGGTACACTACTGGCAAATGACAGCTGCTTGGAAACTGGAGTATAACTCCGTAAGAAGAAAGCAAACAAGAAAAATAGACAGCTAAGCCAAGCGGTAAAACCTCAACAATTCTCTTGTCATACATGGAAAATTGCTGCTGGTCAGTGGACACATCACAGCTCAAGCCACAGCTATGCAACTGCTAAGTAAGCATGCACTTTCTATTTTTATGGAAAAGGCAAGAAGCTTAAAAAAAAAAAAATCCACAAAAGAAAGAACAATAGCAACCAAAAAACCACACTCAAACACCCTAACAGATGGTTTCTTCAACATAAACTTTCACCTCCCCAAAATTCTGCATCACTGAAGGATTTTTGATGTTCCAGATAAGCAGCTTTTACTTTGGGAGAATTTTAAGTAATATTTTTCAGCATTCCAAAGAAAGATAGAGGGAGCAAAAATGAAAGAGTAAGAGATCAGAAACTAATTTTTGACAACTAAGTTGCCAAAAAATCAAAGCAGGAAAATGTGAATGATTAATGCTTAAGAGGAAATGCTAAACTTAATATTGACAACTTCTTACAGCACGTTTTTAGCTGCTGAATGAGTTCTTAAAAATACTCAAGAAAACATTATTCATGTCAATAAGAGACCTATTCTTTTTACAATTTAGTCACTGTACCAACTAAGAAAACCCATGAATTTACAAGTCTCCTGAGCGGAGCTGATTTAGCTTCACAAATCTAACTCTGTACTATGATTTAGCCATGTTCCATGCAATTTTTTTAAAAGTACTTCCAGTTAAAGTAATCTTAAATCTCCTTCTATACCCTCAAAGGAAAATAAAAAAAAAAAAAAAAATAAATGCACTCCAGAAGAACTCACCCAAAATAACCTTCATCATATCACAAGAGAAAGTATTTTTACATATAATTGTTTTTTAATCTCACGTTTCATAGTGCAAATGTCTTTGACAAGTAAAGTAATTAGCATTTTCACCACAGGAGAAAACATGTACCAAGTACTGTACTTTGATTTCCTCTGTTGAGATCCTCTACATAGCTCTATGGTGAGCAATATGCAAAAAATCATAACTAAGTTTATTACCAAGTGTTTAGCAATCTTATCACAGAATTTTACATCCAAGGTTTATTTACTACTCCAGTGCTCTTCTGTACAATCAGACTTCCAACACATTAATGCATATTTGTATAATGAATCAGTAGGGCTTCATTCAGTTGCAAATACATTCCCAAACCATCAACTGAACCAAGTATCTTTATGAAGTTCTTCCACGGTGTTACTGTAGTTGTATAACAGTTACATATTCTGAAATATGTAATAAATACTCAGACAGGACTATGCAACACATTTTTAAAGCCTTCAACAAAGCAAGCTGACATTTTATCCTCACACTTTAAATGGAAGAAACCAGGATGCATTTAAGAATCTTTTTGACCACAAGGTGACACTCTTGCTCTGTGTAAAATAAACTGCCTGGCACGAACTCTGTCTTCTCACCTGGTTTCCCCCCCCTCCCCCCCCAAGCTTTAAACATTTCTGATTCTTCTAAAGTGGGAGGAAAAGATGCAAGAACTTTTAAACAAGTTTCTGTAAAACACTTAGTATTTTCCAAAACCCTTTACTGTTCCTTCTAGCCCCAAGAATGCAACTTTGAGTGAAGTCTAGTGCACACAGACTCTTAAGGTATATGAAGGATTTCTTTATGGTGAAGTTATGTAATAAGCTGGTTACGCTGTATCTATTCCTTTGAATATGATGATTTAGACATCTACTGCAACTGTGTAGCCCTGTATTGTCATTGCTACCAACAGCTTCATACTGAGTTGGCAAGGCCTCAAGACTGAGGCTTTAAGCAAGCCTGTCAGGCTTGCTCTGCGCTTTTCTTGACCTGTTTGTTTTTTTGTTTTTTGTTTTTCTTTTTTTTTTTTTGGAACTTGGTGCAGGTTTCAGAGCAATTTTTGTAAATGACCAGGTGACTATAGCTAACTTGGTTTACTTCTGTTGATCTTTTACAGTACAACCATATTTTTAATATAGATATAAGTACTAAGGAGTTATTCCATGCAGAATGAAATATTTGCGACTAACACCATGATGCAGTATATAGAAACACAGGCCCTGTATATTAGCAAACACCTTGAGAAGTGGAAACACAACATGGCATATAAAAGTACAGCTATGAGATGACATTCTTAGACCAGACTTAATATTTCAGTTATACTAACAATTAATTCTCATCTAAATATTTAAGACGCGTTTCAGTCTTGACTATAAATTTTAAGTGTAATACTGTCCTATGTACTTTATTTATCATAGCAAATAATCCCATATCAAAATCATTGCAGGCACACATACGCTACAGCCCTACTGTTTTATACTATTCCTTACATTTCATAGATGGGAGCCTGAGGTACAGGCTAAGAAGTGGTCACAGAAATGAATATAATGTATGATGGAAATACCAATTTATCAATCCAGCTGAGAAACATGGAGGTCAGATGAAGGCTATGGTGAACTTCATAATCCCATTATCCGCCCCAGCAACCTTTAAAATGGCGCAGGTATCTTTCCACCAGTTTGCGGCCCCAAAGTACTGCAGCCACAGGAGCAGAAAGAATTCTCTGAAGTCATGTAAGAAGTGTGACTGACCAGGGAAACATGCTTACAGTCTTACTTACAGTCTCAGGGTAACACCCTAAAGATGCTATCATTATGCCTCCTATCCTTACTAAACAAATACTAAAATAGAGACTTCATCAACAGATGTCCTTTCCCACATCCCTGTCATTTCATTGCTCTGCTCTACAAACTTTTTTGATAACAAGAAAAACGCTCTAAATAATCCCGGCCTATGCATGGCACTACTGTCAATTCTTACAAAATACCTGTACTCAGGATGCCGACTTATAGGATGATCGTCCCTTGGCCATCTGTATCCTGATTCATCCTGCAAAACATATATGCAAAACAATTGTGTGACATGTATTTCAAAATCAGCTGTGAGGTACAGTTAGTTGCCAAATTGTACTTATTTACTGCAAAACCAAAGCACTTACTGAACTAAAGTATTAATCATTCACAGCAAAGTTCCTCTCAGTTCATTCACCTCATTCCTCTTATTTTCTTCCTCTATTAACACTAAAGAGAGCAATTTTGAAATGCTGTACAAAACATGAAAACTAGAAAAATTTTCAAACTATATACATGGGTCCTGACTTAAAAAAAAAAAGTCTTCCTCATTGAAATGTAAATTATCATCACTACTTTGAAATTACAGAATGTCAAACAGCTGGATTGAAGGAAGCAGCAGTAATGACCTTTCTATGGAACCATGAATTTTGTACTTAAGTGTAACTACTGGAAAAAAACGCATTAAAAATCATGACAGAATTTAAATAAGCAAGCAACTGTGTGAATTAGAAGGATAGCTAGATAACATTCACCAAGTTGCATGTACAAGGACTTGTTAAACAGAAAGATTTTGCAATCATTTTTCTATTCATAGAGAGGACTTCGGGCCACTTTTGTTTTCCCAGTTCAGACTCTGAGCTTTCCACAGAGCTGGACAAGGGCCCTTTTCTCAGTCAATACAGTGGCTACAAACCATAAGCAGCAGCAAACAGGTATTACCATATAATCACAAGAGACTTGGAAGCACAGTAACTACAAAAAAAGCAGCAAGTATCAAAACCTAGACCTTCTTTCTATTCTATTTCAGTTTATGAGACGAGCAGCAACAGCAATGTTCTTTCTGAAGTAATACTTTAATTGCTCAGTATTCAAGCATTAATAAGATAAATGTGAAACATGTGAGAAGAATCACCTTATGTACACCTCGGTGTGGAGGGCCACTTCTTCGGTCATGGGCAAAACTGCGACTCTCTTCATATTCTCTGTACTCAGGGTGACTGTAATCATCATACCGACTGTAATTCCCATCCCCAGGTCTTTCAAGCAGTGGTGGTTTCTTGGGCACAATATTTACTACTCTATGGTAATCATCCTAAACCACAAAACAAACAAAATTATATTGATTCGAACAGCTGGAAATCTGTAGCGAATACACAAAAGTCAAAAAACCACACAAGTTATTTCTAAATATGAATCTATAACAAGGGAACAAACATTAAAAGTCATACCACTCTGATGGCGGAATAACTTATTAAATCTAGCTGGACACCATTCAGATGCAAACCTTAGGCATTGCATGTTTAATTATACAGGGAAAGTTTTCAAGATGGTTTAAGTTTCTTTTGAAAGTTTAAAGCTGTAGCATTAGCTACTTTTTCTAAGCATCAGCTATTTTCGTTTTTTAAGCATTAGCTACATATATTTGAGACTTTTACATTAACTAGGGAATGCAATATAATTACACCTGTAATGCCTGCAAAACAAAGAACCCATTTGAAAATACTATGAATTTTCTGAATGTCAATAACATCCTCCACACAATGGAGATTATAGTGAAGACAGTCCTTGCTTCATAATCTGAATAGATAAGCACCTTCTCACTACAATGCAGTAGGTGATCTGAGGATTCAAGTGACAGTTTTAACACACTCAGTTTTTCTTTTAGCACAAGTTTCAGATAGCTTTTTGCTAGAATACAAAATTAATACATTGTATTTTCTTCAAATAAACGTCATATACCAATTACCAATTAAAGAAATCCTTTGTTTATTAAGCAGAAATTGCACAGCTGCAAAAGACACAAATTCGGTTTTCTGGAACCAAGTATTATACAAACCAACTGTAAATAAAAAGCAAATGAAAACATGAATGCAAGACTTTGTATTTTAAGTCTTCTTCCTTTAGCAAGATATTTTTTCTGTGGGCCTTAAAAACACAAATTAAAAATGCAGAGACTTGAGTGCAATTTGAAGCAGGGGTGGGAAAGATACTCAAACTAGTTTTTTTAATAGTAGTAGAAGTCACAGTCTAACGCACCAATGGTTTTTGTAGAAAAAATGCATTAAATTCAAACTGCTAAATATTATCATGCAAAAAAAAGTTAACTCTGATTTCAGAGACCACCCAAAAAATTCACTAGAGGGCAATCCCAAACCAGCCTAGAGCCATACTGATGCAGAGCAGAGACTACGTACATTCACACACAGCCACAATGCTTGATCTACCCTTACAACATCCCCTACGTGGTTGTGGGTTGGTTGCTTTGTTTGTTTTTGATTGGGGTTTTTTGGTGGTGGTGGTTTTGTTTGTTTGGGGTTTGTTTTGGCTTGGGTTTTTTGTTTGTTTGTAGGTTTGGTTTTGTGGGGGCTTTTTGTTGATTTTTGTTTTGTGTTTTTTTGTGGGTTTTGGGGTGGGTTTTTTTGGTTGGTTTGTTGCTTGTTTTTTGGTGGTGGTTTTTTTTTTTTTTTTTATTTTGGTGCCTTACAAAGATGATGTGCTCTGAAGCCAAAATAAACCTGCTCTACACCTTAACCTCACCCAGAAGTCCCCACCACATAACTACACTGACATTCAGAAGGACAGTTACATGTAAGCGCAAGGTGTATCTACTTACAGTTAATTGCGCCAAGTGCTTACAACTTTATGTTGTTTACCAGGATCTGAAAGCATGTGTTTCTACTACAATCTATACTTGATATATAATTAACACCTGGTTCAGCTTAGGACAAGTCTCTTGCTCTCTCAAACAAGAGATACTTTATTCTGTATCACTGTCATGCCTCAGATCCAATGTACTAACCTATCAGCAAATGCTAAGTGTGTTTACAGATTGAATAAATTAATTCCATTTCACTTATCTAGTCAAAATTAAGCCAGAGCTGTATACGTGGACACAGACAAAGCAGCACAGGCTTAAAAGGACAGAAACCATCTGCCAACTATCTTGAATCAGCAGGCCTGTGTGAGAAGGAGCTTCATATCCATCTTTCAGTAAAGCAGAGAGACACCGCATCTTGGTTTGCCCAGCAACTGGGGTTTTTGGTGCAGAGGTATAGTATTTATGGTGATAAATTAGTGTATTCTGCTAGTCCCTTCATCCTCAGTTCTAAGTACATGTAATATCAAGCTAGCATTGAACTATCTAGTTAATTCTTGCATCAAAACAAGTGCATCACATCTTTTAAATTCCAAAGTAAATTTTCATAATGCAGATGCCATGCACTGTTCCCCGGACAGTTTGAAAGACTAGAAGAATCTAGGACTGTCACTGTTGAAATGGTTAAATTGGCAATGTGTTAGTCAAGTCAAACATTGATTAAAAAAAATAAGTCTCTGAAAATACATTCTGCCTCTCCTCATATCCTATTGCTCACAAATATTTTGGAGAAGCCACTGACTAAATACCCTGTGCAAACTTATCTGATCTCCAGTTTGCTGAAAATGCAGAAATTTTGTTGTTACCTGTAAAGAAAGTTAAAAATGTCACAGAGCAACCAAATGCTAATACAATACTCATTAGAGAAGACTATGTAACTAGTTAACAAGTTACCAACGCTGGTATGCTTCCAAAACGACAAGCTGAAAACACAGTAGAAGGAAGCAGAAAGTATGCTAAATCAGCTATGCTATTATTCCAACACTTAAAAGAATTAAAAGAAAATCCAGATAACAGGCACAGGTACCTGCAATTTTATTTTGGCAAATGTATATTGCACAGCATGTAAATATCAAAAAGTTCTATTTAAGGTGTAATAGCTCAAAAGACAAAGCTACAACCTGTTTTCTTTCCTTTCTCCAGATTTCAGACACAGAAGAAAAAAAATTAACCAACTCTTTGGCACAGACATTTTCTAAAAGTATTCTAAAGTTATTCTACAGCACAGTAAACATAGCTTCTGTGTTTGCTTTTACAAGCATAGCATAAGAGTGGAAGTCTCCATGCCTACAAAGCAGATTTCCATTGACACTTCTTGATAAGCATTTCCCGCACAAGGCTCCAAAACATCATTTCTTTGGCAAAGATATATTTTCAGCATTTGTTCTAAACATTTCCTGCTGTAACGTCAAGCATCATCATAAACTGCATCAGTGACAAGAAAAATACTGAAAGTAGTCACTTTACCACCTCAAATCACTTCAAAAATGTATTAACATTTAAAAAAAAAAAAAAAAGTCTGGGGAAAAATATAACATTGTGGCCTTTGGTTCTCCAGAAGTTATTAAAAATCCTGTGTTTAATAACACAAAGAATTACACCAAAAAAAAAAATATTAATTTATCAAAATACAAATATTCTAAAACAGTTTCAATAGACTTGAAAAAAAAAACCAAAAACACCAAACCACCAACTACCAAGATTTAATTAGTAGTCATCCTATTATCTCTGTACAGATGCATTTGCTAGATCATTGGTTTAAATCAGAAAGAACAGAACAGGACTTGGGACTTAAATTACTAGTAACTTCAATATGTACCATAAGGGCTGGATTTATATACAAGTCACAGTATAAAGGTATAGTATGCCGAAGAAACATACTTTACACTTACATCAGGATGAATTCTCGGAGGGAGACGTTCTCTTGGAACTCTTTCATAGTCATATCGCCCTTCAGACCACATGTCATCTCTTCGATAAGCCACTAAAGACAATAAAAATCCAATTAGCCCAAACCAGATTCATTATGAATAGACAAAAGGAGAGTAAGCATAGAAATAAAGGTTCATGGACTTCTCCCAGTATAATGTACTATGCACAAGCCCTGTACATACACTTTTTATTTAATTAGCCCTTTTAAAAGTAAGTCTATCTAGTTATAGAAAGTAATGAGCTTTAAGTAAAAATAACTCACAGTACATGCAAGAACAACTGAACAAATGGAAATTAGTGCTGTATAATCAGTATAATCACAGGACTTACAGATACTATAAACAGCTCTATTAAAATATATGCATACTGCAAATATCAGCTGTACATATTAATTCATACACACATACCTTATAGTAATTTTGATATTGCTCTGCTAAAAATAGGGACTTCTTTAAAAAAAAAAAAAAAAAAGAAAACGAGTTCAACTTCTATTTATTAGATTGAATAATTTCTACTTTTATATATATAACTTTGATTGAATTATTGCATCATCTCAGACATTTGGAAAGAGGTTAAAAGCTCTGTGTTTTGAAAACATTAATTAAATGCATTCTTCAAATGCAGATTTTTCCTGTTTTAAATTGGGAGGCAGCAGAACACAAAAATTCCTCTTTCTGGAGAAAGGCGACTTTCAAAATCAAAATTAGTAACTAAATCCAGGTGTAAATAAACCACCATGTGAGATTCTAGTCATGCTACATTAGACAACACAAACTTGGTGAGCTGAAACCTTTCGAGGATTATAAAGGTGACAAATTATATACTACACATTGTTGAAAATACGTAAGAAATTGCTAGAATTATATTTTTAAAAGTTTCCCTTCACAATGCTAATTCTAGCTATTAAAAACAGTAAGAAAAAGAAACAGCAGGACATACTTAGAAGTAGAAATACATAATATTATCTACAAAATAAAAACACTTAACTGGAAATAGACTTAGGAGGCTATATAAATATATTACAGATGTTAAGAACCAACATGACAAAAGGGTTAATTAACTGTAAACAGAGGTAGCACTAAATCAGATATTTTTCTGTGAAAAACAACACTCACATACTTACTCTTCTGTCAGTTTTAGCAACTCTGCTTCTGAAGACCCATTCACTTGCCTACAAAAAAGAGAAACTGACATTACCAAAAATGCATATATATACAGTAAAAAAGACAGTTAAAACCCAATCTTTCACCACCCTTTCATCCCCCATGATCTGTCTCATTTAGTACAGAGTAATTCACTACACTAAATTAAGAAAATATAAACTATACGGCTGAATTCAAAATATCAAAAAACTTCCCATGACAAATTACTACAGATATAACCCTTCCCTAAGAAATTCCAGAGTTTTCTTTCCCTTTTATCATCTTTTACTCACTAGCTCAAGTTTCAGTTTTTCTTCCATTTGTTGGGAAAAGCTTTTGGAAACTACTGTAATTGCTTACTTAAAAACACTCAAAAATATTCAATATATTCACTTGATGTGTATTTAACTGTCTTTCAGTATCATTAAGCAGAAAAAAAAAAGACTCAGTTGCACATGATGAGAAGTTTGATTTAACAAATGCTTTTCTCTCTGGTAATAGATAGTAAATCCTGATGAAGTAGCTCTTTCCTCAATTGTAATAAGCCTTCATGTTTGGCAATTATGACCCTACCATTGTTACAAACGAACCAGAGTATCATCTTAAAACTCTGTTCCATTTTATAACAGACTTGACCTTAAGTACATTCCATAACCAAGACACTGAACTATTCTGATGTAGCCACAGATTATAAATCAAAAGCTGGCGAAACCAAGAGTTTGGTTGGTCCTGGTTTTGGTAAGGGTAAGAGCTAGAGGGCCGGCTGCCCCTGCCCTCTCCAGGGTGCTCCATGAAATAGTCACCAATTCTGAAGCCATTGCTCATACTGCTGTATTTGTTGGTCAGGTGTACCCATCAGAAGCACCTTCCTGACACTTTCACAGTAACTGCCTCAACTTTTCTTCATTCTCTACTTCAGGGACTTTTGCTGAAGCCCTGAAAATTCATAGCAGGGGCTACATGTGTATTAACTGTTCCTAGGCCAACCCTGTGCTCTCTCCTTCCCACGTCACCGGGTGTGTGCTCTATCTGCTCTTACAGTCCCCACAATCCTCTTTTCTTTGTACCTAGAAGAGTACCTGAATACTGTGTTTTACAGGTACCGCGAGGGACAGAATTAGCTGAGGCAAGACAAAATCGTTACACTGGAACAGCATCATGCGTTCTTTCTCAAAAACACTTTGCTGCTGGTCCCCCATGCCCAGCCCTTGTTCCAGGGTGGGCCATTCCTTCTGTCCATACCTGCCCGCTGGGCGCCTGAGCCTCCTGCTCCCACCCCTGCTTGTCCACAGCCCACCCAGCTCTTGCACGCACGTAGACTTTGGAACCTGATGGCGAACCTCGCTCAGTTTTTAGACCAATGGCAATTATCAGAAACTGGATTCAGATAAGGTTTTCAAGTGGGTTGTTTTTTTTGTTTTTTTGTTTTTGTTTTGGTTTTTTTTTTTTTTTTTTTGCATTTTGACAAATACAGCAGGGTCCACACCCTCCTGTCTGCAGCAGTTACTGAAATTCTTAACTGAACACAATGTTCAAAAAAGCAACATATTTCCGATAAGTGCCACTGAAGCTAGGTGAAAGCTTTCACATCATGCTGCTCTCAGTCAAGCCACCTCCAACAACCCAACACACTTCACTGGCAGCAGGCACCAACATTCACATACATGCTCTGTCGCATCATCAGGCAGCCAGGTTGATAAAAACACCCTTGTTTGTATTGCTGTTGATGAATGTCACTGAAACTAGCAAGAATTATCACCAGTATTTTGACAAAATAAAAACACAAGATGGAGAAAAAGGTAGAGATATACTATCACAAAAGCCAAGAAACTGAAGAAAAAACTACATCAGACAAGAAGTATGGAGGTAGAAGAAAAATCTCAGCAGTTAGAATATTTCTCATTTAGAGGAATGAACTGAAGAAAATTAATCAGATAGAATCAACCATCAAGTACACTGCTCAAAATACTGGTAAGAAAAAAAAAAAATGGATGAGACCAATTTTATATAGAAGACTAAACAGACAAATTTTAGCTGGGACTAATGAGATAAAGTAAGAATGTATTTTTAAAATATCAGAGGGAAAAAAAATGTTTATAAGAGAGGAAAATGCATTTCCCAGCATCTTGAGCATATTTCATCTGCTTCTATAGAAAAAAAAAAATCCATTTCTTTAATGTGACCTAACAAAGCTTTAACAACCACCATGTAGAGACTAAGCTCTTAGGATCAATATGAGAAGATTCCATTAACAATGATTCAAGAAATCAAACCTCAAATTACTACACTGTAGTCAGATTCATCTGTTCTTTCAGTATAAAGTTGTTCTAAAAGATTATTTTAAAAATCTATTTTTGTTTCATACCTAACATATAATCACTTGCTATATTAATTTAAACAACCTCTTCCTATTTTTGACCAGAGGTGACTGTTTTCCCTAAAGCAAGGGGATATAAAGACAAGTAAAGACACTCCAGCATACACAGAAGCCATTCTATTAACGTAGCGCAAGCTGCTCCACTGTGGCCAGCTGCCAAGAACGGCTTTGCTCTGATTGCCATAGCACTGTCTCGCTCTATGCTATTATAACTGATGTAATACAAGAAGGGTGTCTTCATCAAGCAGATTATGTTGGTCACTTAAACTTTGGATTTTTTGTACAACTGGGTTTTCTTTATCAATCTTTTTTTTTATTCTTTTTTGCTTTCTAAATAACATATGCTAAAAAAAGCTGACATTTGCAAAAGCACTCCTGTATACTGCAATATTTTGTACACAATTCTTGTCTGTTTACACTTACTTGAGACATCAATTTTCATCACAGCTAGAAATATCTACTTCTCCAAGATCCATAATTTTCCAGTGCATGCTATCAACCTTCTGCAGAATCCACATTTTTGTTTCAAAAACATACAGCTTTCTAAACCAGATGGCTACGTCTTGCCATATGTGAACAAAGCACAAAACCAGTGCTGTGCTGTAAATGCAGAAGCAGGCAGCTGCAGTATCTCTGATGCTACTGGGATATATCTGGTTTTATACTGTTACTTTGACAAATAGCAGATATGGACAAATGTGCATGAGTTTTGTCTTTTCTCCACTTTGGAAAGCTCTCAAAAAAAACTTCGATGCATTTGTATGAGTAACACCTAGGAAAGATGCTTAGATCATTGTAACTTAGAATGTAAATTAGAATGTAAATTAGAAATATCATGGTCTGTTTTGCAACAATTGCTGCTTTGAGGACACAAAGATAGAAAACAGCACTTTTTCTTCCAACAGATAGACTCTGTATTTGATAGTGCTTCAAAGATATCCCAGTATCTCCTACCTAGACAGAAGGCAAGACAGATAAAACTGAGTTGGGGGTGGGGGGAGGGGTGGGGTAACTTTTTCCTCCTTCCCCCATATTTGGGACAGGCAAAAAACACTGAATGGACAAGATGAAAAAAGCAGAAGTGTAAGAGCAGAGGGCAAAGTTCACCATGACAGTACATAAATTACTGTGAGGGAAGCATTGAGTAAAACCAGAGGTACAAAGAGAATCCATCTATTTCTAATGAAAAATATTAGGCTGTAAGATATTCAACAGCAATTAGAAGCACGACTGCAACAAGCCTAGGCATATTCAACCTAGATACCAAATAACCTGAACAAAGTGGCTTTCTTCCAATCTTTCCTGACCTATTCACAATTTTGACTTACGAGAAAGAAAAATGAACAAAAAATGGAAAAAAAATCATTTAAGAAAGCAGTGGCCACAAAAGTCAAATTAACTCCCACCTCAAAAAGGAAAAAAGCCAGAAATTTGTAAGCTGAATAAAATTATTAACAGCAGCAGCATTCTGATGAGGATTCACAATCCCACTTGTTCGGTTTTCTTACTACATCATTCTAATATATCACTGGGAGCAAAAGAAGTGGAGGCAACGTGTTGGGGGTTATATTAATACCATGACTGATGTATTGGCGCTTATCTTTGCCTGAACACCTGCAGTTATCAACGTCCTGCCCTTCATCAGTGTCAATGCTACAAAAAGAATATTCTACCAGGCTACGATGGGGCTGCTATGCTAACAACGTCAATGCAAACAACTGTATGGATCACTGCCTCCACCATGCCTTTCTGTCTTGCAGCACAGACATTTTGACAACAAAATATGACAACAGTATGGTGAGCTGACATAACAGGTCAAAACTTCAACATTTATGCTTGCAAGTACCAACAAACTCTGAATACTTAACCCAGGGCAAATCAATGTATCAAATCCTACTCATTGCTTGCACAGATTCTGTGGGTTCCCACATCTTTTTGTGTGTTTCTAACAAAGTCTTTGTTCCCTTGAAGTCCCAGACACCTCGGATAAAGAATTATTACAAGACTATCCATGAAAACTCTAATGCATAGTAAGGAGCCACTTAAGGAGTACGAGTGAGAACAAAGAACCATGGTGAGCAGACGTAAAATCTTTAAATACTAATACTTTAAGTATATTACAGGGTACCCTATTGTTAAATTAAGCCTAGAGATTTATTCTACTACTTCTATAGAAATCACCTAAGGGACACATGTCTTATGACTTTAGAAACAAAGATACTGATGCAGCACCATCATACCCACAAAACGCCTCCCTGCAAGTGTTTACAATGGGATGTAGCCTCCGAACATTCATTACTAAAGTTTAACGTAACTCTCAGAAGTACGCAGAAGTAGCAACAGCCTTCCCTTCGACACGAAACCACAAATTAAACTGAAAATCGAAATCTTCTGTCACGTATGAGTTTTAAAAAGGATTAAAGAGAAGGTTTACAAAACTCAGCCTCGGTGCTGAGGCAGCGGCAGCCTGGCCGGAG
>KL289930.1:6149-23324 GCA_000699545.1 Podiceps cristatus | reverse complement strand
ACCTAGGGGCTTGAAGCAAAGGACCACACGTGGTGTCCCATCCAACCATAAGGAAAAGGGGAGAGGAGAGGAGAGGAGAGGAGAGGGAGCAGCAAGACCCAGCCTGGCAGAGGGTGGTGGGTACACCATACCCCAAGCACCCTCCAGAAGGCTCTTGAGTCAGATCTTGAGCTGCTGCTGGGGATGGGGGTCCGGCGAGCCCAGCTGCTCCCCTGGCAGGTGGCACAGGCTGGGGGCTCAAACCCTGTCATGAACAATGACACCACAGGAGTTGGGAAGAGAAACCAGGTGCCTTTGGGCCCATCAAGCAGGCAGTCTCCTCACGTGCCAACAATAACAGTGTCCTGCAGGGTAGGCCAGCACTGGGGCAGTGGAGGGAGCCTGGGACCCTCCTCCAGGATGCAGAAGGGGGGGGATGGGAGAAATGCAGGTGAGGTGGTGGTGGCAGACAAGGGCCATGGCCAAGGAGAGTCAACCAGGACAGCTGTGGCACTGCAAACCTGGGAAACGTGGGGAGGAGAGGACTCAGCACCAATCCCACAATCGCTCCTGACCCCAGGCCAAGGGGGTCATGACCCTCAGGGGTGACTCAGCCCTCAGGGGACAGGGTGGTGGGAAGCATCGCCATGGGGCAGCCCCTCCAGAGGTCTGCTCCTTGCTGGGGTCTCAAAGATGGGGACTTGGGGTTGGGGGGAGCAGCTCTGCTCCACCAGATCACTCCCACTGCCCAAGCAACCCCTGCACAGCTGCCCCACACAGCATCCCTCCCTGCTGTCCCCAGCTCTCCGCAGAGGCTCATGTCCTCAAGGAGGCTTTTTTCTGTGCATTTCTAAAGACCCCAGATTTGCATCTGAAGCAGAGGGAGGGCAGAGAATGCCTCTTTCCTTCTCCCCAAAGGCTTTGATCCAAACAATTGCCCAAAGCAGTCCGGTTCTCCTCCTTTCTTTCCCCCTGCCATCTTCCTTTGAACATCTCAATTTGTCTCTTTCCAAATGGCATGTTTTTTCTAAGCCCATCTTTCTTCTTTTCTCTCCCTCTCGCAGGTTCCCTCTCTGGCTTGGCCCCACGTCCCGGGACAGAGCCAGCAGTCTCTGAAGTTGTCTTTGTTTGCAGGTTGCCACAGCGATCACTGGGGATGGAGGCGAGGGTCTAGGGGAAGATGGGGGAATAACAGCGCCCTGTGCCAAGGGGAGGAGGAGGAAAGAGGAAAGAAAGAAGCCAAGGAACACAAACTCGCCCTGGGCTTTGCTGCTCTCCTTTCTGCCTTGCTCCTTTTTATCGAGGATTTTGTGCCGCTTGTTCCAAATTTTTCACTGACAGAAGTGGCGCAGCAAAAAGCTAATTCTTGGCAGAGGAGGGGGTGAACTCTGATTCTCAGCTCAGCCCCCCCATGCCGGTACACTGCCCCTCTGCCTGGACTGGCAGAGCTGCGTCCCCTGGGACAGCGGTGGCGGCTGCAGAGGGGGTGCAGGGTCCCCCCATGTGGGCGGCTGCTGAGTGCACTGCGGTGCTCCGCCACGGCACTGAAGGTGCCCCATCCACTGCATCCCTGCAAGTGCTACAGCCCCATCCCAGACACCGCTGCAGCCCCTGAGACATGCTATAGCCCCATCCCCAACACACTGCTCCGTCTTTTCCTACCATGTGAAGGGGACTCCAAAAGGGAGCTCCTGCCTTATTTTGGGGAGCACCTAGCAGGACGAGTGCCCTTTTCCTTCCTGAGCGGAGCGGAGGAGGCTGTCTGTGTCCCAGGGAACTGCCCTGGCAAGGGGGGTTACAAGGCACTTTTTGCAATGGGTGCAAGGGGTGCCTCCTCCTTGCCCACCACAAGGTCCCAGCCCTGTGCGAGCCTTTGGCAAAGATGCGGGACCCTATGGACGTGCAGTGCCCCCACAGCTGGAGCCGGAGCCAGGAGCCGTGCTATGGCAGCAGTTTGCCAGCGCCATGCCATGCTGGGCCAGGCAGTGAGAGGAAGTGGCCAAGGAGTGCAGAAACCACCCTGCAGTTGGCATCGGCCACAGCTCTGCCACAGGCCTGCCCCTGCCGGTGGGCAGCAGATGCTGTGGTGGGAGAGGGTGGCACAAACCAGAATGCCCATTGGGAGGACGGGCAGGGCGGCTGCTGCATGGTGCCAAGGCCACGCTGGTGCTGAGCACACAGGTGGTGGGATGATGAGTGGTGGGACCAGGCTGCGGGGCAGCCTAGCCACCCTGCCACCCCCTTGCTCAGGGATAGGGAAAAAGAAAAGGAAGAAAACCAGTAACTGCCCCAGGCTCCTGCTCATGATTAATGTCATAAAAATGTGATTCCAGAGAGCCAGAAAATGGTGCTAGGAATTAACAATTTGGGATTAGCCTGGGGATTTTTTGAACCTTGGGTTTGTTCTGAGGAGCATTCCTAAAATATAAAATCAATGCCTGCTCAATTTATGTAAGAAACTTGGGAAGGAAAAAAAAAACAAGACTGAGTAACTCCAGGCATTTGTTTCCCTTCCTTGCTTTGAGCGTGAGGCCTCCATCACCGTGTGCGGGACGGGTGTGGGTGCTGTGGCTGAGAAGTGGTCAGGCACAGGGTGCTGGGGGTCAGTGGGTCAGTGTGGGTCAGGCACAGGGTGCTGGGGGTCAGTGGGTCAGTGTGGGTCAGGCACAGGGTGCTGGGGGTCAGTGGGTCAGTGTGGGTCAGGCACAGGGTGCTGGGGCTGCTGCTCAGCTCAGCCTCCATGCGAGGGTGGCTGGGTCCTGCCCACACCTCCACAAGATGCCTCTCCCTGAGCACCCCATCCTGTCTCCACAGGGTCCCCCCACAGCAGGGCTCTGCTTGGGGTCTCAGCCCACCAGCCCTCACAGGACACAGCAATGGACCATGGCTCCATCCTGCCAGGATGCTGCATGCCAAGAGGTGGCTCTTCCCGCAGGCAAGCCTCAGGGAGCCCGGCAGCGACTCTGCCAGCCCAGCTGGGCAGCACAATCTCTGTTCACCCCACGAAACCATCAGGAGAATCTGGATGGCCATCGGAGAAGGTGCTTCATGAGTGCCACTCCCCTGGCAGCTCCCAGAGCATCCCCCACCTTCCAGCTCCCCTTTAGACCTCCTGGACACGGTATTACATGTGCTGCAGGGTAGTGGAAAGAAGACCAAGTTTAGCCTCTGCCTGCAGCTGCCCTCCTGCCCATGTCTCCCACCGTGTCCATGCAGCCTGACAGGGCAGCCGAGCCCCGTGCAGGGGCTGGGGCCCGGCAGAGACCTGCCACAGCCTCAGGCTGGGAAACTGCACCCACAAACCCTGAGGTGCTGCTGCATCGCTTGGGATATGTGACAGCCCTATCCCGGACACCAGTCGGTCCCATTTGTGTCCCAGGGGAGCTCTTGGACCACCTCGCCCCACTACAGCTGCGGCCCAGGCAGTCCCAGCTCCTGGCTTCCCGCTTGGCCATCTCTCACCAGTGCCACCATAAAGCTTCCCTGGACCACGGGGAGACCTGCATTGGTGGGAACGGCTACCAGGGACGTGCATCCACCAAGCACTCTGCCTGCTGATGCCAGTCCAGCATCAGCCTGTGGTGCAGGCAGCAGCACCGTATTCACGGACATCATCTCTGCTGCCGGTGGGGAGCTGGCCCGTGGGACGGGGCAAGCACCGGCTGAAGCAGCACGCAGGCGAAAGCCACCGGCCCAATGCAGGCATCCCCCATCTCTGCGGGAGGAGCACGTGTGAGAGGCGGCAAGTTTGCACATCTGGATTACTTCTCCTTGCCTTGAAAAAAAGAAGGAATATTTTGTTTTAAGAGAGATGTAACTTAATTAGGTGTTATGGCTGCAAATCTTTTACTGCTGACTTTGAATTCCTTTAAAGCCCTGTTTTGCACTCCATGAGTTTTGTTAATTCTGCTAACAAGGAACAAGGATTTTCTTTTTTTTTCCACTAAGTGGAAAATATTTTAAGATAATAATAATAAAAATTTCTAGAAGTGGGCCCGGGATGTTTTGCTGCCGAGCCAGTTGGCCACTCGGGCACAGAGATCAAAGCTGGACCTCAAAGAGTCTGGAGCATCGGAAAGACAGGAGAAAGCTGGGAAGAGCGATGCAGAGGATGGCAACCTCAGTGAAAAGCCTGAATGCACCCGGGGGAAGGACAATAGCAGGAGGATGGGGAAGCAGAGGGAAGCCCAGTACCTGAGCATGGCATCCCTGAACAATGTCCCCCTGTTCCCGCAGCCCGGCACCTGCTGCCAAACGCAGGGGGGGAGGTCGGGAAATGGGGGGAGAAGGAGCTTGGAGGCTGCCTGGGGTGGGAAGGCGATGGGGTGGTGAGGGGCTGAGTGCCCCTTGGGGAGCGGCCTGCTCCCGGGGGTAGTCTGGGCGCTCCTGGGGCAGAGGAGTGCAGGCAGAGTGGCATCAGGATGCAGGCAGGGTGAAGGCAGCAGGCAGGGTGCACCGCTGCAGCCAGCCAGGCCCACAGCACAAGCAGACTAGGGGCAGGGTAAGCCAGGCAGAGTTAGGCAGGGCAGGACTCCCTGCCCCATCTCTGATCCCCCCCAGGGAAGGGGCAGCAGGACCCCAGAGGGTCCCCTGCTCCCCTGGAGCAAACTCTGGGCAGAGACAGCTACTTTGCATTAAAGATATTTGAGCTAGAAGCCAGAAATCTTAAAACAACAAACCCACAGATAAATCTAGAGGCAGTTTAAGACAGACCTGCTCTGCTAAAACAAAGTAAACACCCATGCCCCCAGCGAGTGCCATTTATTTTTACGCAGCTGAAAATATCAGACATCACTCTAGGACTGTCCCTATTTATAAAGCACTGGAGGGGAGTCACCTTGATTAACTCTGCTCCATGTGTCATGCTCTGTTTGCAGTAACACTGTCCAAATCCCCCTTTCTCTCCTCCCAATTTTTTTCCTTTTCCTGGTGTTCCCAGCTCCCTCCCTGGCAGCAGGCAGGGCAGGCAGGAGCAGAGGCGGTGGTGGTCTGCCTTGACCTGCGCAGCTTTCCCTGCAGTGTTACCACAGCTCAGCTCTTACAGTCCTCCCACCGTGGAAGACGTGCCGCATGGAAGACTGGCTCTCCTCCGCTGCCATAGTGTGGGTGGAACCTCTGCCAGATCCACGCAGGGCTGCTCGACTCACGCCCCAGTAACACCTCCAGCTTGCTGGAGCCTCCACAGAGCAGAGCCGGGGGGGCTGAAATGTGCCTGTGGGCACTAGGTGGGTGCCGGGCTGTGCAGCATTCCCAGCCCCTGCATCAATCTGCATCTGCATGGGTGTCCACACTGCTCTGCGAGGAGACGAGCTACCAGCCTCCTCCCACACATCTCACCCCTCCGTCCCCATCCGCATGGTTTACTCCTGCTGTAGCTCCATATCTTCAACATCTCTTGTCCCTGTCCTCCTCCCACAACTATCGAGCGGACTCAGAGCTGCCCATGTGCATGCACGTGGCGGCAGGGGACATGCTGGAGGGTGTTCCCAAAAGGCTGAGGAGCACATCACAGGCATCTGCCAACCTGGGAAGGAGCTGTTGGCATTTCCCACCCCCCAGGCAGGGTGGCTGCAGGAAGGAGAGCTGGGGATAAGGATGCACATGGGGCACTGGGTCTCCAAGGAGCGTGTAGGCTCCCCTGGGATGGACATACCCTAAACAGGGCATGGGGAAGCTCCTCAGTAAATATGGGGGTGGGGAGCTGGAGGTGCCCCCGCTTTCTTCCTGGGACCACATGCCATGGGATGGAGTGGAGGGTGGTGCAGGACAACTATTCCCCACACTGGCATGCAGGAGACCAAGGACTTGGGGACAGCAGGGTGAAGGGTGGTCTGAGGAGGAAAGGGGCTGCTTCTTTCCTTAGCTTCTTTCCCTTGAGCTGGCTTGGGATCCCTACAGAGGGATAGAAGTGGGATGGCTAGGAATAGTCACGCCAAGGTGCAGGCAGGACTGGGGAAGGAGAGGAGGGGACAGAGAAGAGACCTGCTACAGCCCTCTCCGATGGACGGCCATGTATGCCTCTGAAAAGCTGGCTCGGCATTAGCACAGCCCATCCGCTGCTCCCACCGCTGGTGACCACCACGTAGAGCACAAAGGTGCCAAGAAGACAGATGAGATAGCAGGAAGGTGGCTGACGGAAGAGGGGTGGCAGGGAGGAGATGCAAAGTGGCTGCTTTACCTGTCTGCCATGGCATCTGCTGGGCCACATCCTGCAGCACCGGGAAGGGCTGAGCGCAGTGGCACAGGGTCCAGAGGCCTGCAGCCCACTGTGTGCCATGTTGGGGTGGGAGCTGAGGGCACCTTGGTGGGGCCCTGGGCTGTGGCACAGCTGGAAAACGGACCCCAACCCACTGGTGCATGCAGCACCCTGGCACGCACCACTGCCCAGCCCCAGCAGAGGCTCTGCAAGAGCATGAGCAAACCCGCAGTGAGCGTGGAGCCGTGAGCCTTGCTCCTACTGCAGGGGCTCCCGAGTCTGCCTGCAGCTGGCAGCCTGCCGGGCCCCCACCGCCCCCGTGCCACTCAGAGAGCCAGGGCTCTGCACAGGGCACTGAGTAGAAACCTCTTGCACCATCACCTGTAAAAGGAGATTTAAAAAAGCCAGCCCCCAAGCACCCACTGAACCATAGGTGCCGTATGCACAACCTCTGCCATAACCTGCTAAGGGGCGGCAAGATCCCGGCGGGCTGCATCCCTGCTTTCCTCCTTGGAGGGGATGGAGAATCCCTTTCCCCAAGAAAGCCCCATCAAGCTTTGTCAGTCCCTTTCCAGAAATACACAGGATTTCAAATCTCAGTTATTTTTTTCACCAAAATTGTTTGCAAAAATTTTTTGTTAAACTTTTTTGCCATTAATCTTTTTGCCAAAGGGGTTGGCAGAGCTCAGCCATTCTCCTTGGTGTGCTGGGGAGAGGGGAGGCGGATGGGATGTCTCTGGGCAGGGCTGGGGCCATGGGCTTGGCCTGGGACATGGAGAACTTACCGGCAGGCGCCTCTGTGCTGGTGACCAGGGAGGTGGGGTTGATGGCTGGGATCTCTGGAAGAGAAAGGGAGAGACATCTTGAGGAAAGAGGTCCTGAGGGTGACGCCTGGGCAAAAGCCCTCTGCAAGTGGAGTGCAGAGGGGATTTTGTGGGTGGCCTCCGGCAGCTTGCTAACGAAGACAATCAGATGAGACTGATCTGAATATCGCAGGCCGTTAAATACACCAGAGATGCCCAAACTGAGCTCAGTAAATCGGGACAGGCTGAGATGCTGCTACCCCTAAGAGCCCTAAGTCACTGCTGCAGAGGACGTGCTCCAGGGACAGATGCTCCTGGATGCTCAGCTCATCTGAACTCAGCTTGGGCATAGGATGGATGCTTGGCTGATCTGAGTGTGCTCCAGGCTGCACAGCACAGGGATAAGTGTGGGAAAAGACAACACTTTCTCAGGACTCCTGGCAACAAAACCTGGGGTAAATTCTGTCCTAATCCCAAATCTGGGGAACAACAGAGGGAGAGGAGCCAGCGCCACCAGCTCAACCCCACTGCCACGGCTGCAGCAGTGCCAGCAGATGCTGCAGGGTGGGAAGTTGTTCCTCTGTTGCTTGGGTCAAAGTCAGACCCACCGCAACAATAAACATGGTTTTATGCTGACCACAGGATCTGGCCTTGCCCCAGGCTTGGCCACGCGCAGGGCTCAGACGGGTGAGGAAGGCAGCTTGCTGCAGCTGAAGATGCAACACAGCAGAGCTGTTTCAGCTGGCTGGAAGCACTAACCCAAGGGGTCTCTCAGAGCCTCCTGCACTGGGGGACGTGAAGCACGGGTGCCCCCAGAAGGTGACCCAACTGTCCTAACTTGACCACCTCCTGGAAGATGTCTGTAAGAACGGACGCCCTCTCATCTCAGCCTCCTATCCACCACAAGCCACCCACGCATGGGTGGGGACCAAGAGGCACCCCCTGGAGCCAGCCCAAGGAGAGCATCTCCCAACACCGGTGGGGGTCCCTGAGCACAGGGCACAGTGGCACTCACTGATGCAGGGGGCCACTGGTGAGCGGCTCTGCTGGTAGCCCTTGGCACAGCGGTTGCAGGTGAGGCCAGTCACGCCATCCTTGCACGGGCACTGTCCCGTTGTCTGGTTGCAGGTCTTGCCGGCTGCGCCGACAGGGTGACAGTCGCAAGCTGGGTGGGAGAGAGAGAAAAGGTTACATGAGAGGTGATGCACAATGTAAACCCCAAACTGGACCCAGCATGCCACCCTTAGCGCACGGGGAGGAGGTGGGTCCTTCCAGAGCACCAATGGAAAGCAGCTGCTGGGGCCGGCACAGCCAAGACTTGTGGGTCTGAATCACAGCCCCACGTGTGCCCCACTGCAGGCGAGCAGATGAAGGGCTTGGCCAGGGTATGGCCTCCACTGGCGAGGACACTCGGGATGAGCCCCTGGAGACCGCACCGCTTACGTGGGCACCGGCAGCTGCCAGCTGGCATTTAAGGTCTGGACACCAGAACAGTTTCTTCCTGCCCGCTTTGAAGGCAGCTGCTCTGGGCAGGACCCGGCAGGCGTGCAGGCAAGAGAAGGGATTTCCCCCGGCAGCCCCACGCCTGCTGCCAGCCTTGTCCTGTGCAAGCAAAGTGAGCCGGGGCCCACATGGGGCCATGCAAACCCTTGCTCATGGCCAGGGTGGGACCAGGAACACTGCAGGGACAGAAAGCAGACAGATACACACCCATGTCTGCTCTTCACCCACCTCAACCCCAGGGCAATGCTCCTGTCACAGCAGTAAAAGGGGTTTTCTCCACTTGCTCCCCCACCTCTGAGCTTTCCAGCCCATGGAGCTAAGCCAACACTGAGTTTTTTACACAAACTGTTGTATCGTCTTGGTTTTAGGATGGTCTGAAGTGGGTCTTCTTGATGCTTCCCAAGTTCATGAGCCTCTATGCCCATCCTGTCTTTTGGAGATCCTGGCCAAAGGATGTCCCCACACCTTTCTACCACAGCTTCCTCAGGGACAGACCACACCTGAGGTGGGTGAAAGTTGGGTCTTCACCCTCAGAACAGACCCGAGGTGGCTCTCCTTCAGACCATACTGGATGACGGACCTGCCGAGGGCTGTCTACGTGGTGGGATGCGGGAAGGAGACGCTCACTCAGGAGAGGACCTTCCCATCTGCCTGCCTGAGCCTGGGCTGGCTATGAACTGAAGGAGGTTATCTTGGCCTCCATCAGTGTAAGAGTTGAACGTGATTCCAAAGTAAAACAAAAACACACACACACACCCCGCCTGCCCCCGCAGCCCCCCGATGTTATCATTTCCCTAATTTTCACCAGATGGGACTGGTGGGAACACCGCGGCGCTGCTCCTCAGCCCCCTCCTGCACAGCCAGAAACCAGAGCGAGCAGCCTCTAATGGGGACCAGATGCTTCATACTTATCAGATCTTGGCTGGGACTGGAAGCGGACGTCTTTCTGACAAGGATATTTTGGGGCTCAGCTGTGATAACAAATGGCAGCAAGCAAGGGAGTCTTGGCATGACACAGGGCCGTCGGAAACACGGGGTTTTTCTTCAGCCACAACAGCCTTGTCTCCTGCCAGAGCGGTCATCTCTCTCCAGTGAGCCAGGCTTTTCCAGCTCTCTTGCAAACACCCACTTTCAGGTCATCAGGGGCTCCCAAAGGTCCTGAGATCATGCGATGGTCCAGCCCTGGACTGCAAGGAGCAAAGCTGGCAGTGATGGTCCAGTGTGTGGCCAGCCCTGGGATGACCCAAGGGAAGAGCATTGCTGCTTCTCCTGGAGGAGACCATCGGGCTTACTGCCCTCTCTTGAACCACTGTGCTCTGGGACATTTCAGCTGCTTCAGATGCATCTTGATGGTCTCCCTATGCCTGCTCCACAGGACTCTTCTGCACAAGCTTGGCTGGATCCTGCGGCACTTGGAGGAAGCAGGTGCGTTTGAGGAGCTGGCAGGTACACCTCCTTGGAAATCATCCATTGCTTTGTCTTGTTTCCGCTTACAAAGGCTTGTGTTTCTGTTAGTGGGGCTGGCCATGAAGTACCACCCATCCTCATCACCACCCGTGCTGGAAAGAGCATCATGGTGCTGCCCTGCCCGAGGGGCTCTCACCCCACCACCGGTGTTGGGAGCGCTCCCAGGGCCACAGCACCCATCTCCAGCCAGCAAAGTCAACGTTCCCTAGAGTGGCTGGGCACATGCCCTGCCAAAAACCCGCTCGCCTGAGAGATGTAACCATGCGGGGAGAGCTTGAGGTCCCTGCAGCCATCGCTCCTGCTCTGCACACACAGCGACAGACAGTCCGCACCCTAAAAAATTTATGGCCAAAGGCACGCTTCCAGAAAAGGTTTATACAGTGCTTAGCTTCACACGATGTGAATAATCTCTTGGGCCACAGTGGTGTATTCCTGGTGTAAAGTATAAGGATGGACATAAATCTCAGCACAGTCAGAATCCAATTCATCTAAGCAGATCCCCCTTCATGCAGTGGGAGAAGGCTTTCCATGATTCTTGATGTTTTACCTGGTTCAGCAATTAAGGCAGCTTTGCTCATCTCACATCCACAACAGACAGGTGTCTTTGGGAGATGAGCTTGCTCCCTGCCAGACCAATCTCTCGCCCCTTATCCTGCCGTGGTGGGATGTCCTGCAGTCCCACAAAAAACTATTGCTCCTTCGCACTCTGATGGGAAGAGCATCCCCGGCAGCACTCAGTGCTTACCCCGACCGGTCCCACATCCTAGCATGGCCGTGTCCCACTGCTCCAGCTGCAGGATCTCCGTCCCTCCTTGTCCTGATGTGACCCACAGAGGGGGGCTGGCTTGGGCACCCCATCCCGGCACAGGGGCTGCGGGTGGCAGGGGCACAGTGCAGCTGTGTGCCCGCTGCCCACACACCGAGCCCTGCAGCTCACAACCCTGCCGGTTGCCAGGATCTGGCCCACAGTGTTTGAATGGTGGATTAAGTCACTAGCTTGGAGCTTAATTCATCGAGCTGAGCTTGCCAGAAAGCATGTCTTGCACCTAATATTGAGGGTATTTTTGCATCCTAAGGCTTAGCTGCTACTGCTTCACTAGTTTTCATTGGAGAAAGCTCACGGTTTACAGCTTTGTTTAAATTACAGGGATTACAGCCATTTAAATTACAGCCATTCTTTATTTGACTTTTCAATTACCACCATTGAATTAATCCTGTAGGTTGTTCTGCCTTTTCCATTCTCCCGGCTTTTCCATCTCGCAGCGGCCAAGGGTGATGCTGGCTGCTGGTGGGCTGGTGGCTAGAGGGCAGAGCTCACCTCCCTGCTTGCCAGCCGGTGGCAACTGAGCTCTGCTCAGTTGCCCGTGGGGGACACAGACATGTGCAATCTGCAGTCGATATTTTTGTGCCTATTTCAAAGATGTCGCATCCTAGCAGAGATGAACCATGGTTGGATAGTTATTTAGTAACATGCTTTGAGGGTTGTTTACATAAAATGCAATAGTTCCTGGCCTCTGCGCTAGTATTTTGCCTCCTGAATATGAGCTAAGCTTCATTCCTAGTGCCTGCAACATCTGCCTTTGCTGGGATGCTCAGCTTCTGCCCTGGAACAGAGCTGCGGTGGGTGCAAAGACCTTCATCCAAAGCCACAGATGTCAGTACACAGCAGCTTGCTCCGTGCCTGCTTTTAAGATCTGCTGTTACAAGCCTTGCTTTTCCTTGTCTGTCTTTTTTCTTGCAGAAGTGTAGGTATCTGGGCTGGAGGTACAGGACACATCTTTGGAAAAAACAGGCCCTAACTGTCTTGTTGTGTTTCCATGTATTTATACATCCCTCTGGCAGTGCCATCTCCCCCATTCACAGCACCGGGCAGGCAGGCTCCCAGATGCTGGTCCTGCTCCAAGGAGCTCCCAATCCCAATGGATCCACTGCTGGATAAGTACTAGAAAGGGGTGGAAACGCTCTCTGCTTTACTGAAAGATGGGCAGCCAAAGAAGCAGAAGCATCAGGGTTTTTATTATTAACTAGGTTCCCTGAGGCAGAGGCAAGAACTGGCTCCGAAGACCCAGGGTACTGCCTTTACTGCCAGATCCACCTCAACATATGCACCATAGCAGGGGCCGGCCTTTGTGCACATGTTCATCTGGCTGGGCTGAACCTTTGCAGTGTTTCCAAACCACAGGCAAACCCTGCCAGCCCTCCGGAAGCGGCACCCCCAGACCAGGCTGGCAGAGACCTGCCCATGGCTTGGCGCGGGGGTGGGCAGGGGAGGGAGGTGTGTCTGCGACGGGGGACCTGCTATAGCACCCCACTCCACAGCCTGGGCATCGCTCGCTGGTGTTTCTCCTGCACAGCGGCATCAGCCCACGCTGCATTCCACTGGCTCCTGGGCACCCCAGGATTCTCTGCCCACCCCGTCACCTCCAGAGGAGCCACCTTGAACCCGAGACGCTTTCCATCACCTTAATGCTCCACAATTACCACCCAGTGAGGACGGTGGAGCAGGACTTGCCCTGATAGATCGGAGGCTGCTGCCTGCATTAGGCAGGTGCAGGCAGATGGAGGCAGCCAGGGCCCCTCTGCTTCCTCCATCCTCAGCCCTGAAATAGAGGGACCTGAGCCTCAGCCCGGGTAGGAAACGTGGTGCCCACAGTCTCCCAACTCCCACAAACCTGTACCCTCCTCCCTGCTTCCAGCACCTAGCCAAATCCTGCTTGCTTTATTTGCTATTTTTTTTTGGCAAGTGCTCTCTTCCCTGGCCGGAGCAGAAACTGAGACCTCAATGCCCACATTGGGGACCCCAGGTCCCACAGGGAGCGCACACCTGCAAGGCTTCCGCTTTGCTTGGGATTTTACAAGATCATTTTGGTAGCCAAAGTAGCAAGAGCTGGTGAGCCAAAGGGGAGCAGAACCCCCTCGTTGTGGGAGGGGTGGGGAGGTTGGGTGCTGCCCACAGAGGATGTGAGGGGAGGTGGAGGCAGCACAGCCACCCCAGCACCCCACGAGCCCTTGTGCCAGTCGGCGTGAGCCAGGGCTGCCCATGAGTCCCCAGTAACTGAGAAAAATCCTCATGGAAAAGGGAATTTTGCTGCAGCTGCCCCGGTCCAGTGGTGCTGCAGTGGGAGCCAGAGGCTACTGCCATCCTGCCCCCCCGACCTCAGTCAGAGCCAAGACCTCTCCCAGGAAAGGGCCATGACCCGGGGTGCTGTGCTACAGTCCTTTGGGATACACGCCTTGTCCCACCTCCTCCTCTTCCTCTCTCCCAGTGTCACCCCAAGGATGCTGGCACCTGGCACAGCTTTGGGACCTGGCTGCCACCTGGAACAAGCCCCGTCAATGGGAAAGCCTTGCTGCTGCTGGGGTGTTGCCATACCCCTAGCCAGAGCTGTGACATGCCTTGGCCAAGGCCATGGGGCTGGGAAGAAGCGCGTGATACCCCAGGGACACCAGCCACCGAAGTGGGACCGGCCAAGTCAGCTGCTCGTGTTATTAAAAATTATTAGCTTGCCGTTTGCTAACGAGCTGGCTGCGGGCAGGGCTCCCCCTGCCAGCGCCTGCTCAGCTGTGCTCCCGGCAGCAGGGTGCCGGTCAAATGTGGGAAGTTCCTCCCTTTGCTCTGTCCTCTTGACCGCCTCGGTGGGAACAAGGATGGGGATTCAAATGAGCCATACCTAGAAACAACACTAATGCAGCTGAGAGGGGAGCCCTGAAAGCCAAATCCTTCAATTCAGGTCTGTGGCTGTGTTAACGGTCCCAAACCAGCTTCAGGAGTTCCTGTAGGCCCTACATAAACATGTTAGCATCATATCCTTGCAGCAGCAAAGGTGCCCAGTGCCCACACAGCTGCACTATGCACCGGAGGGGGACATCACGCTCCCTTCCAGGAGGCACTTGCAACCTAAGCTGGAAAAAAGGGGATCAGGGATGAATTCCCGGCCTCAGAGCAGCCATGGCCAACCTCCTGTCTGCTCCAGCAATTCAGTCTGGATCCCACTAGTTCTTGGGGGCGGGCAAGGTGTTTTCTAATCTCAACTTCTTTGGGGAAACTATTGTTTTGAGACTTCACAGAGGAAAAAGGCTCTGCAGAGGGAGCTGAGCAGGGAGAGATAAGAGAAAGCAGATGGGCTTGGCCAGGAGCTATAGGAGGGAAGGAGAGGTGCAGGTCCCATGACATTTGGCACACACTGGGGACCCTGTGAGGTCAAACTGCGGCTTGATGCCTTGGACCCAGCACGGCTCCTGGCCAGCTCAGGGACAAGCCACCCTGCCCACAGGCACTCAGAGCCATGAGGCTCAGCATCCCCCCAAAACCAGGCCCCAGGAGCCACCCCATAGCTGAAATGCACACCGTGGGGTTCCACACCACAGCCCAGCAGGGAGATGGAAACCTCCGTTGGCAGCCCCAGCCCTCCAAGGCAGGGAAGCCACTGTGGGTCATTTTGTGAAGCAGCCTGAACACTTCCAAGCGTGCCTCTGGCCCAGACAACATCAATGTCAGAGATGGGTTTCCAGCACATTTAGTCACACGCCTTCTCCAGCACCTGCCCAGCATCCCTCCAAACACTGACTGCAGGGACTGCAACCGCGGCCACAGCAGGACCCTCCCTGGGTGGAGGGGGCTCTCGGCAGCCTGCCTGCTCCCTGCTCATCGTCCTCCCCATCCCTTGAAGAGGTGACAGACTTGAAGTGGTGTCCCTGCCTGGTGCCCTTGGGATGAGAGGTGACCAGGGTGAGGGAGGCTGGAGGTGCCCTGCGGCTGCCGGAGGGAGCAGCTGGGCTCTGAGCAGAGCAGAAGGATGACCCAAGGATGGGAGGGCAGAGCAGAGAGACCAAAAGAGATTATATCACTCATGCTGCCCACATGGAGACCCCCCAGCTTACCTTTGCAGGCCTTGCGGTCCGTGATGGACTTGCTGAGGTCCCGGTAGAAGCCCTCCTTGCAGTAGTGGCAGTGCCGCCCTGCGGTGTTGTGCCGACAGTTTTTTCCTGCCCGAGAGCTTGTACAGCTCCATGTTGAAGCGGCAGCGCCGGGCATGCAGGTTGCAGTTGCAGGCTGCAAGGGAAGGGGAGAGGGTGAGGGCTGGAGGCGAAACCTCGGGGCCGCCCTGGGTGGGCCGTAGCTGCCTCAGTGCCCTCTGCTGCTGCTGGGGGCTAGGGCTGCCTGCGCTGGAGGAGCTGGATGGACAGGGCATGGCCCGGCACAGCTGGCCCCAACGTGCTGTCCAGATGTGCAGCACCCGCAGCCCCACAGGGCTGGTGCCAGGAGGTCAGGGCGGAGGAGAAAGGGCACCTGTGAGGACGGGGAACCACTCAGCTGAAGGCAGACAAGTACAGGATGGAGGTGTGCAGCCGTGGGTCTGGCAGTGTCAGCCAGGCACCTGCAGCCCCACTGTCCCCCTGCCCCTTCCCTGGCAGCTGCCTCCAGCGACAGAGCCCGGCTGGCCTTTCAGCAGGCCCACCTGCCTCGTGCCAGGGGGTGCGATGGCATTGCCCCTGCTCCCTCACAGGCTGCCACCCTCAGCGTCAGCAACACAGCCCCTGAATTCCTTAGATTTAAGGCTCTACCCTGTGTGCATGTGCATGCGCAAATGTGCATGAGCACACACATAAGCTCATGTTCCCACAAGCACGTACATGTGCACATGCAGACACATGTGTGCACCTAAATATCCATATATCATTACATGTGCACGCACACAGATGTGCACAGAAACATCCACACACCATTACATATGCACACACGTGTGCACAAACACACATGCTCACATGTGCACATTCATACACATGGTCACATGTACACATACATATACATGCATGAATGTGCATGCACAGGGGCTTGCAGATGTGCACACACGCGTGCATGCTCCTGCAAACACACACACACGCTATTTTTTCATTAGCCGCAGGAACTGCACAGCCCCCCCCGCCCGATTCCACGTGTGTGAGATAAAAAGGCAAAGCAATGCCCGTTCCTGCTTAACACTCTCACAAAAAGATAATAGGAACAAGGTTTCCTTCGGCAAAACACGGCACCCTCCTCCCCCAGGCCCGGCCCCCTCCCCACGCCGGTAAATTGAGGTTGGGTGAGAGTTTTTCCAGGCGTACTGTGAAATTCATTAACGTGTCAGCCCAGATTTAACTGCTTAGGCCTGGCTTGGCGGTTGTGTGAAGTTGCCTCCCCCCAGCCGGCAGTGCCGGTGGGAGCTTCAGCCGGCGCAGATCAAACGCTCCCTCGCCCACCTCATTGCTCTGGCCCCAGAGATGCCGGCGAAGAAAGACGGAGCAAACCTCAGTCCTAAAAAAGAGCCTTTTTGGAGGCTTAAACGAGTTGAGCGAAAGGTTGGCGGTGGCCTCTGTGCTGCCGGCACCACGCGCTCAAACCTCAGCTCCCCGGAGCTCCCCCGAGTTATGAGATTAGTGTAAAAATCACATGGCAGGCATCAAAATAACAATCAGCGTGGTGGTAGGTCCCTTTGTGGGCTTGTGCCTGTTGAGCTCATTTTTTTCCCCAGCGTCTGTGAAAAACAGGGACTTTTGAGGCAAATTCTGACATAGGGCTAGGCACTGGGATGTGGTGCCGGGAGGGAGAGCTGCAAATTCAGCCCGTGGTCCCAGGCAGCCTAGGATGCTGCTGTGCCAGGGATGCCAATACTCAGCCAGGCTTTGCTGGGGCCAGGAGAGACGCAAAGTATCCCGACATCCAGGCTGCTCTTGCACTCACCAGATAATGGGACAGGGACAAGCCAGGGTGGTTTGTGCCACTGAACCGAGGCAGCCGCACATAACTGCAGCAAAGGAGCAGTTTTTTGGGGGAAGAGGGGCCTTATTATTCCCTTGTGTCAGTGAAAGGCCAGTCGGGCCACCCTCTTCTGCTTGGAAGGCTCAGGGCTGTCCCCGAGAGCCCCCGGCATCCTCTGGGGAAGGAGAGGAGATGGCAGCCCAGAGAGGAGGTGACGGGCAGCGGAGGAGAAAGGTCAGGTAAATGATTCGACAAAATGATTCAACACCCTCAGCACGGGCCCCTCTCTGCCTCCACTTTAATCAGTGAGAGTAACCGGATGAGGCCTTTTCATGGCATCACTGACCCTGGGAACATGCTGTAGATCCTCCCAGCAGCCGGCTTTTGGGAAGCCTCCTCTTGCTGCCCAGCATCGTCCCCTCTGCCCGCAGGCAGCAATGTTGCCCTCTCCAGCTTGTTGCTCCTAGCCCGGGCTGGGTGTCAGCAAA
>KL289928.1:25128-44977 GCA_000699545.1 Podiceps cristatus | reverse complement strand
GCTGGGCGTCTTGCCGAGACACGAAGGCTGGAGCCGTCCTTGGGCACCAGCAGCCTGGGAAGACACCCACAGAAGGGGCAGGCTGCATCGCCAGGGCACCAAGCCCCACATGTGCCCCTCAGCCCCCTGCTGAGGTGCAGGCAGCTGTAGGGGCACAGAAGAGGGGGTAGGGACAAGAGCAGCTGCCAGGAGAAGCCTGGACAGGCTGACCAGGAGACACCATACCCAGACAAGGGAAGCACCATTGCTGGTAGGAAACAGCAGAGAGCTTGCCCACTGGTGTGAGACTTTACAACGTGTTCTTGCTCAAAAACATTCAGGTTCTTAAAACACTGCGTCAGCCTTCAGTGTTTCAGACCTCGCTGCCAAGAACTCGAGGAACTGCTAGACTTCACCCAAAATACCTGGGGTGTTTTAAAACACCCCTTCCCTATCAGCTTTAGCACACACCTTCAGACCTTACCTCCATGCAGCTCCCGCACTTGGCATGCTTCAACACAGATCTAGTGCAGCAACAGCATTTCCCCCATCCCGCGTTGTACCACTGTGCTGAACACACAGGATTCGCTGGTATCACAAGAAGCCTCGTCTTCAGAGACAGACTCATCCTATATATTCTGGTCAGCAGCAGTCCACCCTAGCAGGCAAGAAGGTGCTGCTACTTGCCAAGCAAAGAAAGAGAAATGACAAAACCCTTCAGTTAGATGATTTAATATTTGACTATTATTTAATTTTACCTCCATCAAAAGCCCCATCTGTAACCAAACCACCTACTTCCAGCATCCCCAAATCAAAGCTGCATGAGCCTCTGAAGTCCTTGAAAACATATATACTGGAAACAGAGCAGGTACTGGACAGAAATATGAAGTACAAGATGGGAAGTCATAAGAAAAAGGGCAACACCACACATTAACGTTACATTTGTAATGTTACGCATTAATATGACATTTGTACATTTACAAATTCACTTTTTTTTTTAACCCTAGCTTTAGTAGCCCATAACATATCCAGAGAAAGGGAAAAAAAATTTACAAGGGCACCCCAGTCAGCAAGCTTCTTTGAGAGGTGAATAGTTAAATCTACAAGGGAGTGCCATAGTGCATGTCCCAAGAAAAGCAGAACTTTCCTTTAGCCACGCCAGACTCCAGGCCAGCAGGTTAGGTGGTTTGCGGCAGAGCGCTCAGCAGCACCTTGCGTCAGGTGGGCCGGCGTGCCCATCCTCAGATGCAGCCCCGGGAGGATGCTGACAGGATCTCTCCACACCCTTGGGGGTTCACACGCTTGGTTTTCTTGACTAACCACCACCAGCAGCTTAACTTGTCTCTTTGGTTAGATTCAGCTCCCATGAGTGTTCCTGCTGGCTCTAACCTGCTCAACTGGGTCCTCGCTGCCTGCCAGAGGCCCCTTGGGCACCACGCTGCTGAGAGTGGCAGGGAGGAAAAGGCTGCAGTGCCTCTGGGTTTGCCACCACAAGCAGAGCTCACATGGGTAACAGATGGGCAGCAAATTCATTTCTAAAACCTACCTATCTCAAGTGTCAGTGACATCTTCCTCTTGGGAGAAAAAAAAAAAAAAGATACACAATTACCTTTTTCTATCCATACTTTATTGCAGGTGTACATATAATTATTTATAAACAAGAAATTCCTTTCATAGAAAGGAGAAACTTTTACCATTAAAATAGAGTGAGTATACCACAAGTATTTTACAAATATGTACAGATATTGGCAGCTAGTTTCTAACATCAGCTGATAAATGCTTACATATTACCCTCTACCAAACTAATCAAAACCAAAAATAATAAGAGACCTAAATCCAAACAAAAAATAAATCTATTACTAGCAGGAACAGGTTTTTTATATGAATACAAAAACTTGCATAATAGATATTCACAGTGCTTGTAAGATATTAATTCATTCTCAGTCTACACACAGAAGTGTCCAGTCTCCCCTTCACATGCATATATAACTTATAGGACCGGAGGAGCTGCGTAGACCACTGAAAGTTGACAGTCAGACCTGGAGAGTTTGCCTTCCCCACCAGCCATGAATAAATAAGAGAAACCCCCATGTACGTACAAAGCAGTGGATGCTCATGCAAGAGCAAATTACACTGTTTTTCAGGCATCGATGTATTTTGTAACCAGCACCAGCAGGATTACAGCGTTTCACTAAGTCCGTTGAATGCTTGGTAACTACAAAAAGAAAATACCCTGCTGCTTGGTGGCAATAAACTCTTCAGTAAGGTGGTCAGGCTGAAGTAGGTACGAACGTGATTGTCTGAGACAAGTGTGGTGTACATGTGTGTTTTATGACACCTTTCCAAACAACTACACCTGCTGAATGTTGATGTTTTTTTCCTGTTAATGACCATTGCCAGAACCATGAACTGTATGTCTGCACAGGTGGGAGAGCAACACTTTAGCCAGGCCATCGCCCCAACCTGCCCCCTCCAATGCTGCAGTAAGAGCCATCCCTGCAACACGGCCGCCAGCCTCCTGGACACTGGCCGTGCCTGCCTCCCACAGCTTACGGCCAAACAGGCCCCAGGTAACGCAGCGACAGACAGCGGGAGGCTCGACTGGACTGTTCCCGATCAGCCAGGTGTCTTTTACCCATTTAGATCCATTTAGGAGAGTTTATTTTGGATGCAGTAAACATACCTCAAGTACTCTGTCAGGCGTTTTGGCTTTGCTTGGAAGAAGGGAAAAGAGGCTACAGTGAACACACAGCTCCTAATTGTTCATTGCAAAAAGAACAGTGTGATCGAAGAGGGCACGGTCAGTGAAGTCCCAGCTACAGTGAGCTCGTGCCATTCATCATTCCTTCCTTCCTTCCTCAGGCGCCCAGCTGGGGTTTGGTGCAGCTCAGGACGCACAGCCGCTGGTGCCGCTTCAGTAACTGCAGATGCTCCTGCGTGCTCTGACTCTACACCACACTCACTTGCATAGAAATAGCGAGACGGACCTCACAGATTTGCTATTTTAACAGTTCAGGGGAACGCAATTTACAGACAGCAGTTGCTAAGCCAGCAAGCCTGCGGTCAAAGCAGCAGTTTGAACCCTCCTCACTGTGGTCTGGCTTCCTGAATTCAGCTGTCTTCAGCTTGAGTGACCAACGCTGCGCAACACACACTTCCTCAACCAGCACAATAGCATCAGTCTGCTTCTAGAGTTTGCCAAAAAAACAATTAGCTTCCACCTGCAAGGCTGTCAAAATCTGGGCATCAGTTACACCTGCCTGTAAGTACAAGCTTCCAAAATGCTGGGAATCGATGAAGGAAGGAGGTACTGGGGGAAGACAGGGAAGAAAAATCGAAGAGACATACATTTACTTGGATGTAACAAAGTAGCAGGATGTTTTCCACACCAAATGCTTGAATCAAAAAGCATAATTATCATAATTTTCCTAGTGAGGGCCAGCACAGCCAGCTCCACCACTCAAAATCGCCAAGCAAGTACCCTTGGTGTGGCACACAAACACCCTACCCTTCCACCATCACCGGCCCTGCAGCACCACACATTTGCATGACCTATCCGTGACTAAGTTGGACACAGTCGCTCTGTCCTTCCAAAGCAACTTTCTCCAGTCCATACTTGTCTCCTAAGCAGAGGAAAAATGTCTATGGAACAGATTTGTTAAAAGCAAAGAAAAGTGACCTAAAAGTACGATTCAAAGTAAGGGGTGATCATGCCTGGACAAATTCTCCAGTCACACACTCCTGTCTTCAAGAGCCAGTCAATTAATACACTTAAGTTCTCTGATGCTTTGAAGTTCTCAAAAGCAGTCATTTGTTTTAACACACCCTCCCCCCAAATCTCCCCAATGATATATATAAACTTTTATTTACTAGTTTTCATCTTGGCAGTAGTAGACAGCTGAGAGAGAGTTCCATTTGCTGCACTAAAAAAAAAAAAAAACACAACCAACCGAAATCCCCCCAAAAAAAACACCAAACCCAAACCATTGTATTTGGCTGGATGCTTACAACAAAACAACAACAACAAAGACAAAAACTGGCAGAGGAGGTCTTGCTCCCAGTAAAGCAAACAGGCAACTTGTGTTCATTACAACAGGAACCAGCTAGACGCTTCCATACGCAGCCCTCCACCTGTGCTCAGAGTACATCCTGCTGTTGGCAGCCTTGCAGCAGCACAAACTCAGAACAGCCAAAATACCTGTACACCAACACTAACATAAATTGACCAGAAGAGAAAGGCAGGAAGATAAACTGACATAAGACTTTAAAATTCTTTCTGATAAATCCATTTAGACACAGGGTTTGCTTTACTAGCCCAGTGTCAGTTTTGGTCCAGTGTTTTTGGTTTTTATGTTGGTTGTGTCACTGCTAATGGTGCAGGCCACTTCCATTTTCTGCTGAGACAGACACTTCAAACGCCAACGTTAAGTGCTACACTCCAGCTGATTTGCCTGTAGGCAGGTCTGCAAAAGTGATGCCACGTACTGATTATGGAGCTGAATAACAGAGCCACTCAAATCTCCTGCAAGAACCGGAGTGACATCACGTGTGTTAATGAGGTATGTATTTCCATGATGAGCTGTTTCCTGGTATGGAAGAGCTCCAATCTCATTACACCACAAACTCCTCCGGGAGCTGCTCCTCTCCCAGAAGATCCAAGGAGAGGCAGTTCATGGATCGCTTCCCATAAAGGGCAGACTTGGTTTTGCAGTCTGCTGTGGAATAAACGCAGCCATAGATAGAGAGCTTATCCTCCAGGCTGCAGCCAAACGTGTAGCTGTGGGACGTGTCTGAAGACAGCGTGGCACTTAGTGGTGGGTGCCGGTGCTTGTAAAGGCGGATGTCATCCAAACTCTGGCTGTGCTGGTCCGAGCAGCTCCTGCTTTTGGGCGATCTCACCTGCCAGTTCAGTAAGACACACATGAATAAAAACGATGAGCTCAGACACAGCCTAAGGATATGGGCTATGCCTGCTACAAGTTTTTCAAAATTGTTCTTCCACTCCTTCAAAGCAGCCCCACCAGCCTTCTGAAGGATGTTGGCTTAATGCAGAAGCTGTGAACCATTAAGACATTACAAGCGTATTAATCTGCCCTGCCACGCTGAGCCAGATCCCGGTCCCTCTGCCCGCGCCCTCAGTGTCCAGTACAATGGACGAAACACTTGACAGGTACTGACAGCTGAATGACCTGACGCTTCTTGGCTGATCCAGGCAGTCATCCTCAAATGGACAAGGCGCACATAACAAAAAATTACCCCAGCTGCTTGAACACACTGAGTTCCTGAAAGTCTAATGAGCTGAAAGGAAGGTTCAGAAGGCAATCATGCGAACTAATGGGTCATGGTGTCCAAAATTCACTAAGTGCAACATACAGTTTCATCTACGTAACATTGTGCAGCAATGAAGAAAACAGGAGTGACAAACCAGCGTAATTCCCAGAGGCAGCGTCTTGCTACACAAACTGTAGTGACTTGGTCTCTGTGAAGGAATTACTGACCACTCAAGACATTTCCGGCTTCCCCACCTCGTTTTTCTTCTCTCTCTCCATCATCAGCTTTTAAATGCTAACATTAAGGCTGATTTCAGGAATATCACTTTTAAACCAAGATAATTCTGTTGGTAACACAGGAAACCTCCTCTCGGTATCACCTCTCTCACCTCCATGGGATGAGAATTAAAAAACTACCCCTGAGGAAACCCTGCGCTGGCTCGGCTGCACTCCCAGACACAGGCACTTGCTGTATGGTCTGGTCAATGCTAAGGAAAGCCGGTCCTGCAGCATTTAGTTATAAGGCCTTGCAACAGCTTAAACAGTCCTGTATTGATCAGAAACATTCTTTAAGACAGATGCTTCTCAGTCGATTAACAGCACAAGTGCGTGTTGGTAAAAGCATTAGTCTAAAAACAATACTTTAATCCAGATGCCTGCTCCCTGCCTTGCACTCAAGTCATTCCACTCAAATAGAGGAATAAATTCATTATGATTTGCACTGCATGCTCTTCAGCTTTAGAAAAAATAACCAAGATTTAAATAAAATCTCCTATAGCACTTTACAGACTTGTTTCCTGATAAGTGAAAATTCCTTATCACTTTTGACTGGGTCCAGGAAGAAGTGTGAAAAGAGTCCTAAGAAGTGATTGAAGTCCTTCTTCATAAGAGAGGTGGGAGTAAAGGGGAAAAGCATGAACAGATTTTTAAAATTCTTTTAGTAGATAAAGCTGATTTGGATTCAGAGAGAGAAGGAACAGTAGAGGCTTTTCTATTATTAAAAAAAAACCCAAAACACACACACCCCCTCAAAACCCCACAACATTTCTACCCCAGTGGGTACAGCCATACTTCGGAAAGAAATATTGTTTGACTTTAAAAAGACATCTTCATAAGCTTTTTCCACAGCACAACTTATGATATGACACATTTTGCCATATATAGTTGCCTTTTCTCAAGGGTTTGATGAAAACAATGAAAACAAAGACTTCAGCACACACATAATATAATCACACAAATGATAGTAATTAGAGCTTGAGCATCTGGTTTTGCTCTGATGTGAGCTCCTTCCGGTTTCAGGAGCAAGAAGATGATCCAGTTTGCAACCCCCACCCAAACTGCAAGGATGGCCTTGGCTCTATACTGCATTGAAAATTTGCAAGGGGTTTATTTTCCATTTCCTGTCTGGAAGCCTAAGGCAGACAATAGCTGGCCTGCGAGATTTCCGAACTCTCTATACTATTCTGAACCCAAACACTGCTCTCATCCCATTCCTGACAGCAGCAGCTGGCCAACAGCTGGCTTTGGCTACACCATTTAAATCAGTCAAATCCACACCAATCAAGTTCACCTGATTTACAGCTGTCTCCGCTACACCAGACCCCGGTTCAGTGCCCACACACAGACCCTCCTGCCGAGCACCCTGCCTTACCTGGTGAAGGGATTCCACACTTTGACCTCTCATTTTTATTAATGTGACTTGCACCACAGACAGCGATTCCTGATTTACAGCTGCAAAAGAGAAAGAGGAAGAGGAGGAAGTGAAAAGCATTGCAAGGTTTGAGGTTTTGCAGGCTGGGGAAAAGGGAAGCTGTTCTCACAGGGAGCATTCAAGCAGTGCTATCCTGTAAATATACATCACTAAGCACCTTGAACATCCTGGGAGTTTTGCTCACAAGTAGTCCTTTTTGCCCCTAAGGATCAATGTTTAAAAATTCTCAAGAAAACAGCTTCTCACCAACTTGTCCCATATTCACCCATCTTGCTTTGCTATGAAGGCTGTATGTCTTAAGGTCAGACAGCTGCTGCGTGTCTAGCGTTCCCTGTATCACAAACCACAAAACTTTAGCTATTAATTCCTGCAACTAGCCCATTAATCTGTGGTTGAACCCCTTGGCTGTTTTGCGGTACACAAGACTTTAAAGCAGATTCCTTCACTACAAAAGGTTTACCTCAGTTATCTTTCTGTCATTGACTGAGTATAAACATGGCAAATTTGGAGAAGGGAGACCTTGAAGAGCACAGATGAGAGCAGCACTGTACAATATAGGGTGCTGGCCTTTAACCTCTAGATGACCTGACTGTAAATCCTGTTGCAGTGGGGCAGTACTGGCAGTTGTTTGGAAGAAGATACAGCTTTCTTAGATCCATGGCTTGCCAAACATTTATCTTCCTGTTGCTACAGCTTAAAGAAAAGCACTGAGCAGTAGCAGAAAGCCATCTCACCTTGGCAGCTAGCAGCATCTAGAGGAAGAGATTCAACAGATTCTCCCACAGTGGCCTCCTCTAACTGGTTTCCCTCTAAAGGCTCATCTACAGGCGCCTCCTCTGGCTCATCTACTGCCAGCTCAAGCTCTAGGAGGAAGACAGCGGCAGGAGAAGGGTTAGCATTACACTTCTGCTCTGAGCTGCTTCACATTCTCTTACTCCCCACTCTCCAGCAGGAGAAGGCAAGAGCGAGATTAGAAGTTCCTCTGCATCTCCAAATTCTTTACCATCATCCTGAGAGTCGTCTTCAGCCCGCCCTTTGCTGCCACTGTCAATGCCAGAGCTACCATAGCTGATGGTTGAGCTGCAGGATTTCTCTTTCCTATGCACCCGGTCAATGCTGAAGGGCTCATCCACTGACATTTCCACCGACACCCGGTGCCTGGAGTCAGCCTCGATGCCCGACGTGTGTGAGCTGCCATGACTCCCCGTGGACTGGCGTGAGAGACGGTTATCCCTCCGGCTGCCCCCGCTGCTCCCGCTGCCGTGCGAGTTCTTATCGCAGGGGTCCAGGTCCATATCTAGTGTGTCACTGATATAGGACTCCCGGTAGCGCTTCTTCTCTGAGGAAGACAGACAAGAGAAACCAGTGGGAACTTTAAGCAAGACTGAAGGAAGGGTAGCAAGTAAGATCTGGGACTGGCACAACATGACAATTAAGAAACAACTGCTGCAGCTACCAAATACAGAGACAGTTTTGCATTTTCTTTGCTCAGACACTGGGGTGCCCAGCAGGTTGTAAAAGAATTAGTCATACTTGCAGTAAACCAGCATCTCCTGAATTAAAACAGGCAGGTAGACGCAGTTGTGATACAGAAAATAGTAGCTTCCAGAATGAAGGAAAGGCCAAGAAAAAGGGAATTAGTTAGCTAACTTAAGTGCTCAGTCTTTAATAACAGAGATCATGGATTGTTTCTTGAAACATTCACTAATGTGTGGAGTGAGCTAAGAACAGGATCCCCATGGCTGGCATTTATTAACGATGTATTAATTATTTCTCCCATGGCTCGTATCTATTACCTAGACAGGCGTTCTGAGGGCAGTCAAGAAATCCACAAGACACTAGACACAAAACCACCTAGGGCCTTTTGCCCCACAGACACTTGATTAGTGAGCCTTTCTACAGGTGGCTGGCACATGCCACTGGTTGTGCCCACAAAGGCAAGGCCACTTCTATAACCACACTGAAGGGAAAGACAGAAATAACCCAGCTAGACAAGACCAAGGGCTACCTTTCCCTGTACACCGATTCCACACAACCAGCTATCACCACTTCAGAGACGGAGGTAAGCTCCTTAGAGTTAGTTGAAATGGTCAATAACCATAAACAAGTTTTTTCTCCTGACTTAAGGAGTCAGCCTATGTCTTGGAGAACAGGACCTACTATTGCTGGCTGACTTCCACTGACCTTGAAGGTAACGATACAAACCCCAGAAAAGGCAGAGAAAACGTGAATGGAGAGTGCAGGGAACAGCAGTCAGGAAAGAAATAATGGAATAAAGCATTCATGAGAAGGTCAGAGGAAAGAAGACACAACCCTCTGAAAGAAGGCCTTGGCAATGCATTAAGAACAGTCAACAGGGAGAAGTTGTAGGAGACCCAGCTTGCAAAGCTGGAAAATGGAAGAAGGCAAGCTGAGATGACCAAATGACTGAAGTCTGTCTGGAAGGATACCAGGGACTGTCAGAGTTCAATCACTGTTCCCATGGAGAGGGGACCCCATCAGAAAAGACAAATTCTGGGAGTCCTGATCTGTTCTCAGGCTGTTTCTGGCACCTGCAGCTCCTAGCTCTTAACTGTGCGGCACTGTAGACTGAATCGCATGCAGCGTTTAGTGAAGGGCACTAAAAAATTGAGACACGGGCTCACAACTTATACTGCTGCTTGAACACAGGAAGATCTTATCCCAATGGAAAGCTTTTTATTCAAAATTACTTTCACTCAGAGGCACGTGTCAAATGTACACAAATTGGGAGCACAGAGTGAGGATCTCCACTTCCTTAAAGGGAGATAGTCCCCCTCCACTACTTTCACACACACACACTTTCTGATCACAGTCTAGCAATGGGGGAGCTATAAACACCTTTAATGGACTTGAAACATATCTAACACCTCTTTCTCCCCCTGGCTCTCCAGGCAGAAACACCATTAATTAGATAGAGAGCAGCCACTGTGAAGCAGTGCTCTGTGCTCTCAGTAGAGCCTAACATGCTGTACTCTTCCCCTTACCAGTCACCTGCTCTTCCATCACGTACCTTCAGCCTCCTCCAGTATTCGGATTTGCTTCAGCACTGGCTGGATATTCAGAAAGAGACGGTGGCTGTTGCTGAGGAGCTGCAGCAAGTGCCGTGACCTGAAGGGGCAACCTGTGTAGTAAACCAGCTTCCGTGCAGAGGGCAAACCATCCGGCTGGATCTCAAATTTTTTCCCCTGCATAAAGAGGAGAGATGCCAGTGAAATGAGCAAGAAAGCATTTTCAGCCACACAGCTACCAGAGATAGCTGTGGTATTGCGTGTACGAGTGACAGGACTTGACATGGCAGTTCAGGCAGGCTGACACCTTTGCCAGGTCCCAGGTTGCCAGATGGCCTCCGTTCCGTCATACTCACCAGGAACGCCAGCTTCCCGATGTGCGACCAGGGAAAGTCATAGAGGAGCTGGCGAACATGATTCACCTCCTGCAACACATCAAAGTCAGAGTGACACAGGGACTGGCAGGTACAGGGTGGAGCCAGTGATGTGCAAAGAATTTGCAAACCACCAAGAATTTGAGATATGCAGAGCCTGGCGCTCGCAGGGGAGGCAGAGGAGCTGCGGTGGGTGGGAGGACAGGGGAGCTGGGCAGAGTTAATGCTACACCAGAAGGCTTTCACGGCAGTCTGTTACCTGATAGATGTGCATTCCTCTCAGGGTCAGGCCCAGGATAACCGTCGGGCGATCCTCCTTCTTATCCTAAAAGAACAGAAGTGCCTGGAGTCAAAGGTTAATCTACAAAGATCACGCTCTTGTTCTGGCACCTACTGCAGGAGAGGTAGCAGGACTGCTCATCAGGCAGATGCCATCAGCTCATTTGGGTTTTATTGTGTTTGTAAAGTGCACCTTGCCTTGTTGACCCCTGAAATATCTACACCTAAAATCCTCTCACGCTGGGTGTCTCAAGCATTTTACCAGCAAAATCCCTAGCTGCCCTGGACAGGGAATCCTGTAGCTTTAGTGGTTTCTGCTCTCAGAGGTACCTTGTAGCCTCTCGCACTGCCACGCACTGTCTCCGCTCTCCCATGAACAGGCACCAGGTGACAGAGGGCCAGAAACAGAAGGGATGCCTATCCCCTTCTTGCCACGGCACTGCTGCTCCCATCCAGGGACTCGCTGGACCCTCAGATGTCCCTTGGCCAGGAGGGAGCTAATCAATGCCCAGAGTTACAGGGACTTTCCTTCTAACCTGATCTCAGTGCTGGGAGCAGGCGGTTTTATACGTTTGCAGCTGGGTTGGAATACTGCCTTGTTTTTCCTCACGCTGAATCTTGGTATGACATACTCTGTCTCTAATGAGATTCCTTTGCTTGAAGACTATAAAAATATCATAACTAGTTCTTTCAGTCTCTCCTGGCATGGCAAAGTTAGGGAAGAAAACACATACTTTTCTTGCTAGGAGGAGGAGGAGTACGAAAATTTTGGTGTAAAAATTTAAAGATTTGAGCTCACAGAGTTCAAACTTTATATCAAAACTTTCATTCCTCACCTGGCTTGTCATGATGCAAGCCTTATGCCAATCCATTACCTCACCCTTTGCCCCTGGTACCATCCATGTCTCCAGTTTAAAGTCACTAAGAAACCCTTTCTGCCTCCTAAGGGCAAGGAGCTTTGTAAATCAGTATTGGTCTGGAGGAGAGATACAGGGCTCAGTGCTGTGTTTTCCCTCGGACTTCCCAACCTCAGTAGCAGCCACAAGGAGGATGTAAGACAAAAGTGACCGCTCTTGAAATCTCAGGGTGGCCAGCACACCAACACCTTCACCTGGCACCCCTCTGCGCTCGATCAGGAGCTTTGTGACACAGGTGTTACCTAGGAAGAGAATATCTCATCGCGAGATGAGATAACTGGGTCACACAGCAGGAAGAAGAGCACATTGTGGATCTAACAACACCAAAGGAGTTAACAGTGCATAAAATATAACTTAAGTCAGACAGGAATTTGGATATTAAGAGCAACCAATTTCACAGCCCCAGTGCTTTCAGATATAAATTGTATCACGGCCCGCTGGCTGGATTTCTTACGGCATTCAAGTGTAACCAACCCTCTTATGACTGTATCATTAACAGCATTAGAATCAAAACAGAGAGGATAGAGGAGAGGTAGGATGAGCATCCATGGTTTGCAAGGAACTGGAACTAAGCCTGCACTACAGACCAAACTGGAATTTACTTCCTCCAGAAAATGCATGTTTCTCCAGTAACTAGAGCTGCTAGATCTGGTCAAAGGACACAGATACCTCCCAGACATAATTCCCACCAAGCACAAACAACTAACAACTTTAATGATGAGGCTGACAAAGTGGAGTATCTCCATTTGGAAAAAAGGTCCAAGCCATTCCTAATTGCACGAGCAGGTTTCACTCACCTAAGTGGAACAGGAAACTTCTCTTTAGTCCTATTTCTAGAACTAAACTCTCTTAGCATGTGAAAGTAAAGCACAACAGGCTTGGGTAAGAAGTCCAAGACTCAGAGACAAGCAACAATCCAGAAATCCAAAAACTGACATACAGCTGAATAAACACCAACCACTCTGACAAGGTTGGAAGGCAACGTGGATAAGGAAGTCAGATGACCCAGTGCCACCTTCAGGTATTATGTGGCATTTGTGTGAAAGCCAGACGATCTCTTGTCACCACTTCAATAGAATTCAACAGAAAAAAAAAAAAAAGGAGGGGGGGGGGGGGGCGTCTCAGCAATTTCCTTGGTGCGAGCCTACTAACAGGCAGGGACAAAAATTAAGTTTTGCCATCCCTGTGGCCAGTTTCTTGTCCAAGGAACAAAACTAGATTCCAGCTATACCTGTATATTGGTGACAGATTTGTTTGTGGGGACAGACCTCATTGGCTGAACATTTTTAGACTTGTTTGGCCTCTCTGAATCAGAGGCAACCATCCCTCAGATAAACAGAAAGTGAAAAATGCAATGGTGCACCCAATTAATGATGGGAGAGGAGTTCAAAATAAGCAGCTCTTTGTTTAACCTTCTGCAGCCTGTAGAAGTGGACGGGCACATCTTCCAGCAGGCAGGACTCCTTAATGAACTTCAGCACCGCTTCCTTAGCGCTCAGCCCGTGCTGTTCTCGGTGCATCTCTGGGGCATGTTTCAAGATGTAGTCGCTCCCTCTCTTTGCAATTATCTAAACCACAAGGAAAATAAACAAGTCAGCAACTATTCAGTGATCCCCACGGGATGCAGCTGTGATCAACAGCAAAGCAGAGACTGGAGGTGGAGGAGGTTCATACAGTCTCTCAAGATGTTAGTCCACATTCACCTCTACCTCCCTGGAGGATAAGTATTTAAAGCAGCCCAGATGATACCGATGTCTCCACACAGATCCTCCAAAATCATAACAGATCAAGACTAGAGATCGTGTCAGCTCTTTTCATTTTTAAGTAGTGGAATTAGTTTTCCTAACTCTTAGCATCCAAATACTTATGGGCAGATAACAAATACTGCTCTGCATGCCAACACAATCGACAGCAACCTCTCCAAACACTGCAGAAGTGCTAGGTGGTCCTTTTAAGACCAGAAACTACACATTAGGCTTATTTAGCATTTCCATCCTCAAAGGGGTGGATAACACTATCTCAAGGTATTTTGTATCTGTCAGGAGTGGCTGGCAGGCACATGGCTTTGCTGAGCAACAGAGAAACCCTCACAGGGCCTTTTGCTCCTGCCCTGCGAGTGCCCAGGTCCCACACTCAGCCACACACCCTCTCTGTACAAGGCTATGGGGCAGCCCGGCCCTGTCCCATGCCAGGCTGTGAGCAGCAGTGACAGGTAAGAGACAGGTTGATTTCATTCACTTCACAAAATCCCCCACCATTCAGGGCATTTAAAACTAGATCCCACCGGGTACCCGAGAACACCCTGCCCTGACCCAAACCAACCAGACCCCATCACCACTCAGTTCCCACCTCCATTTTAAATTAAGCCCCTCGTTTCCTTTGTTCGGCAACACCTATGCCCTCCTCTTTGTGCCTTGCTAGATTAGTTGCCCTCCCACGAGGAAGGCTGGGCTTGCTGGAGAACAACATCTATGCCGTCAGCTGTGCAAGGTCAGCAGAAAGAGACATGCCAGCTCCACAGTTCAAAGCCAGGCTGATCACCTCAGGGCAGCACTGCCTCTCTGCTAGCACAAGGCTTGAGGCAGCCCTCGGCCAAATGCTGGAGGAAGAGATCGCGTTGGAGGAGGAGATCGCTCAGTATCTCTCCACAGGAGCCTGGGGGCAGGGAGAGAAGCGTCCCCATGCCTGCCAGATTTTGCTCTTTGTAATGATGTAATAAATCACCTACATACTTGCTTGGGGTTGTGGCTCAACGCAGGTGAGCCAGGCTCTGCCTTGGTCTTTGCGATGTTTGTCAGATGAGGAATAGTCTGCAATAAGACTCAGCTGCCCCAGAAACGGCACACGAGACCCACCTTTTCCAGCCCCTTGTTAGCTACCTCCTGCCAGGCACCCCTCAGCAAGGAACAGCACGGGATGGAGGTCCGTTCTTTGGGAGAAAGGCACATTTCATCACAGCAAGGCAGGCAGGCCAGGACTTGTGCCTAAAGGAGACTCTGCCACCCTTCAGGAAAGACACAACTTGCCTGGGGACAAGCAGCCAACTACCAGAGGCACCTGAGCTTTTCAACAGCTATCCAAAGGCATGGGCTGGGCTAAAATCCACTGTCACAGTGGAGAAAGGGGCTCCAGAACTAAATCAGGTTACAGAGAAAGGTCTGTCCAGGTTCCAAAGAACATCCTGCTCCAGAAGACATTCAGTGCCGTGTCTGTAATAAAGTCAGCTTCCCATTCTATTTTTATGGACACTAAAGGGTTTATCAACAGTTTTCTTGACATTTCACCACAAGAGGAGGACCCCGCAGGTAACCAGCTCCGACAAAGTCTTAGCTAACTTGCCTTCATTTGACAACTAAACTAACTTTTGGCTAAACTGTCTGTAAATCTTGAAGCACATCAGCTCACATGCACATGCTTATAAACAAACATGCAAACCCATTTCCAGGCCCTTACCTCTTCTCTTACTGCAATTGAGCTAGAGATTATTGACAAGGCAAGCACCAGAGGCAATGCACAGCAGTACTGCCCCTTAGGGTTTGGGTCTATCCATGCCAGAGGGAAGCATTACAGAGACAGGAACAAAAGGCAATGGGCTCAGCTTTGTGGCCCTGAGGTTTTCTGTAGAGCTTAGGTCATGCAGACCTTGCTGATGTACCACTGCAAACACACAACCCTCTAAGCCATAGAAGAACTAAACAAAGACAGACACAGTGTTGGAGTTATTTATTTGATGCCGACACCAAGGAAGGGTACACATCACCCACCTCACTGATGAGTGATCCCAGGAGGAACGGGCACCTACATCCAGTGGAAAGAGAGGAGGGAGATATCTCCTGAGGGAAATTCAGGGTGACACTCTACCACTCTGCCTGATCATTGCCATAGGAGTTGGGGAAGTTGTGTGGCTGCACGTTAGGTACCACCTTGACATAGCTCCTGCTGCATGCGCAATCTGTTGCCAGAAAGATCCCCCTAAACTTACCCATTGCGGGAAATAAGCCTGAGGTTCAAAATAATTGCCAGTATGGACCTTCTCCCTGTAGTTGCCCAAGTCCGCCTGTAAGCTGTAGGCAGCCAGCAAGAAGTAGATTTCTTCTTTGTGGTTGCACCGAGACATAAGTACTTGCTCTTTGATATGGCAGTAGTAGAGCTGCCGCGCCACCTTATCACTGCAAGACACAAAGACAAATTTACTTGAAGAAAAGTTCAGGCTCAGATAAGGCCCCCTCAAACACATCTTCCTTGTGAGAGGAGAGTTTAAACTTTGACATTGCTGATGTGTGCCAATGCCACTCTCAAACAAACAGTTATGTGCATGTAGGGAACACCAAGCCAAGATCAAGGTCTTCTCACACTAAGTGTTGTACAAACACGGAAAATGATAGCTTCTATCTTGAGAAGCATGAGATCTAAGAAGTTAGGCCAGAAGGTAGATGAAAGAAAAATCATGTCACACCTGTTTTGGAGGCTGACTACATCAAGCAATTGTGTTTCTCAGGAAAGCTTGTAGCAGTCAGGAGAGTCAACTCCCATGACTCCCAGTCCTGTTTCTTGCACACCTGTCCTCCTTTTCCCTCTAAACCTGGCACTGCTTTTCCATTTCACCTTGCCTTAGGCTCAAGCTACTTTTCAACATCTAATTCCCTGCAAGCTAGATCAAAAGATGCAAGAGCCTTGGGCTTGTTTTTGTCTTCTTCCCCAAGCTGCTAAACAGGGATAGTCCGATAAGGCATAACTATCACGTAGCATCGATAACCCACAACCCCCCCCTTGCTGTTAAGAGCTCATGGGAAGCAGGCTGCTGACATGTATGTATAGATGAGGTGCTGTCCACTACAGTCTGTAAAAGTGCGTGTGTATAGTTTGAAGGGGCTACGTAAGTACCTCTGCATGGCTCCACAAACCTCTCCAATTTAATTACTAGTGCAAGAGAAAGTTGCTTGTGATGCTAAAGGATATGTACATCGGGGGTGGTAGAATGATGTGCAAGCTCCCTTTGAACCTAAAAGCAAAACTAAATAAAACACACTTAATAGCCAGACTCCAGAAGAAAGACTCCCCTGTATCCAAAATGAAAGACTATGGTGAGAGAAAAACAAAAAGCCACCATGCTTTGTTCAAGACAAGAACAAATGCCTAAAATTTGGTACAGATTTTAATGCACTTGAATGATCCCAGCTCTTGGCTTGCCCCAGGGTCACCGCCACACCAGAAGTGCTGATCAAATTAACTCTGTCAGTTGTTAATTTTTAACTACCTCATCCTTTGTTTTGTACTGTGGATGAAGGTGGTGGTGTTTTGAGCGCAGCCCATATTCCATGTGAATGGACTACACTCAAATGCAAAACTTATGAAGTAATTTCTTTTCTCCATTTACAAAAGTCCATTTCCAGGAGTAGACTGCAGAGAGCACTGCTCAGATACAAAAAACAGAACCAAAGTTATTAGCAAGTGCTCTGGAGTATAAATACCTATTTTTGATGTATTCTTCTGATGCTTTTCATACAACCAGAAGATGCAAGCAAAAGGGCATAGATTGTATTTTGATACTGTTGTCATTCAACCCGCTTTCTAAACACAGATGGAAAAGTAGTCACATTTTTCCTAGGAATAATGAGTATGATTCAGGGGAAAAACATTCATGGCTAGGTGAGGAAGTCTGTCAAGGTCTTTAAAAAGAAAAAAAAAAAAAACAAGTAGATTTTTTAAGCTTATTTCTGTGAGCTCTCAGAGATAAGCTTAACAAAAACATTATTTTTCTTTTCTTTTAAAGTAATTCAAAGCACAGTAACTGTCACAGAAGGGAACTTACCTTATTACTCTTCCATTTTCTACGTAGTATTGTACTCTAAAGAATGCAACAAAAGGAGGGCTGAATTTCTCTGTTCCCTAGAACAGAGAGAGAAGGCAAGTTAAATAACATTCAGCATCCAAAATTCCTGATACCCCAATCTGGTAACTTTCTCTTCCCAAGCTCGCTCCTCATACTGCTTTTCATTTTCTACTCTTAGTAAGCACTGGGGGAATCTGGCTGCCTTGGAGGCTCAGAACAACGAGGCACCATAAAACACCTAGCCAGGCTGAATGGCAGAACATCCTAGGGAGGGCAGAAGATTTTGGATGGGGGGGTGAGCAGGTGTAAGAGTCCCAGCACAGCCGGGGATGCCCAGCCTGGCCCAGAGTTGCCTGGCTCAGCACCTGGCAGCACTGCAGACGCAGCAGTGCTGAACGCAGCAAGTTCACCGCAGCCTCCCTTGAAGCACCAGGCAAGGCGGCAGGGCAGCCTGCCACGCTGGCACCGCTCCGGCGTTTCCAGGGCACACCTAGGAGCAACCAGCTCTCTCCAGGCGCATCACTCAGCGGGGACACGCGCTGCTGTGTTCGCACCAACCCAGTATTAACTCCTTGCCTTTTGTTTGGCAGGGCTAATGTTTAGCTTTTCACACCTTCCTGCAGCCACAGACCAAAAGGAGACACTGATGTCTCCTTCACAGTGAAGATGTCTTTTAGAAGAAAGCCAGCAAAGGTTCTGTTGTTGTTTTAACTTTAGCCTACTCTTCAGCCGTACTGGCTTGTTTAAACAGGAGAAAAAAGAAAATAAAGAAGAGGGGGGGGGCAGGCAGGCAAGGAAACATCTTATCTCACAAGCTCATTCTCTCATCTTTCCTACTTTGCCACTTGCTTCTTTAATGTTCATATAGGTAACTTTGCTCACCCGGGCAGGTCCAAGGCTTTGCTGGTCAGACGCATATCACTGGGACAAGGTACCTGGCATGCCGCACACATCTGAGGCAGGCAGCAACTTCTTGACCATCATGCAAATATTTCTACTTTATTTCTGGAACTTGTTCATAGTCACCCTATTTTTCAGCTGGACTGAGCTTTCCACCCAAAGGAATTAAATCCCTGTCTGCCAGCCCGGACCAATAGCCTAACTCCTCTCAGACAGACCTCAGCACTGCCAACGGGGACTCATTCAGCCTTTTATGATTCACCTCACACCAGAGATTCAACACGCATCCTGACTTAAAATGTGTTGCAAATTCCAGCCTCAAAGCAACCACAAAGCATATGCCATCCTGAGGTGACCAGAAACACCTGCCTTGGGATACCCTCACTGGCTGGACAGACAGCCTTCCGCACAACTGGCAGCTGTCTCTGAAGTCACCCTTGCTTTTTTGGGAGAAGCACGATGGAATAAGAGAGATCCCTGAACCTCACTGGTCATCTGAAAAGTTCTCTAAGCAGCAGAAATGGCAAGTGTGCCTACTTTGCAAAAGAAAATGCTTAAGGAAGGTGGGAAAAGTCATAATGAGCTAATTAAGATATCTAAATGTAATTGCATACTACACTTTGTTCTAGACAATGACACACACTGCTCTAATAATGACACACACAAACAGGCATTATCATGCCTGAATGACCAGTGCTAAACAATTACATAGGCTTGCCTTTATTTCACGTAGCTTTTCCCTCCCTTGACAGGGCTGGCTAGCTTTAAAGAACTAAGACTCTTCTTGAACAAAATAACCCTTCTCCTGCTTCACTGTCCTTTTGCATGTACTCTGGAAGAGTCACAGCTCCAGCCCTCGCCCTCAGATCAGGTTCAAGTCACAAAAGATCATTTTAGGTTCTTTTGCTTAAGGATAACAATGAGGTCCCCAGACTCTTCACAGGCTCAGCTAAGTTCAAAAGGAAGACCGACCAACTGGCGCTCTCCCCTCCTGCAGCAGGTAAGCAGCAACTGTGTGGCTACTATTGCTCAGGTAAAGTTGTGTAGGTGGATGTTCGAGCTCTTTTAATTAATTGTACAGCCGTGACTGCATCTTGGTACTGAACAGCATTCTGCAGACCAGCTTCAAGAAATGCTTTATGGACTTTAGTTTAAGAGCTTTCATTTTACTAAGTAGTCTAATACCAAAGTAGTAGCCTCTGAAATTAAACATCTGTCTTACTTTGGTGGTCTCTTTCTTCCATTCCTTTGAAAAGTATTTGCTAAGCTTCTGCTCCAGGTCTATAAAGACATATTCATTATCTGCAAGACAAGAGGAAAAAGCATTTAATGTTAAAGAATTAGAAATTCTTATTCATGAAGTACTCAGATGACTATACAAGTTGTTTCCAAGCAATACACTTTAAAACAAAGCTGACCAGGAAATAGACAAGGCAGGGAAAAGAGCAGGGCACTGAGTCTCTTAAGTACACGTGCTGCTCCAGACAGTACAGAAGGAAGGTCAGCTATGCCTTGATTCGAGAGATGCTGTGCTAAAGTTTCCCATTCACCTTAGCC
>KL289928.1:8111-25093 GCA_000699545.1 Podiceps cristatus | reverse complement strand
GGAAAGATCATCTTACTAAGCTAATTGTACTGTCAGTTTAGCAGATTTAGTTTTTTATTATTATTAAACAAGCCAGCCTTACCCAAGCTTCTACTCTACCATCATGTAGCACCATGGTCCAATGTGGCATAAGAAAGTGGACAGGAGTCAGGTATGTGACAGGTTTCATCCTCTACATATGAATGGAATCCTCCTATATGTTAAGGAAGAAGACCACCAAACCTAAATGCCCTCCTCAGAAGGCCTGGTGTCTCCTGCTCACACCCAACTTCTTTCACAGAGAAGAGAGATGAATGAAAGGACAGGGAACATGGCCTGCCTCTAAGGTGCTCTCCACCCAAGGGAGGGTGAAGAAACAGCCTGAGCAGCACATCCTTTTGAAAGAGCTTTGTGCTGCTTTCAAAGCCAGTGTTTTGTAACACTGCTTACCAATTAGTAAATCCAAAGAACTTGGCTAGTGAAAGATATTTTTTTCCCCTGAGCCTTCTCAAGTCTCTTAAAAGAAGACCTGATGGGTGTTTCAACCTTCAGCAGTAATGCCAGCCGAGCACATTCACCTAACCCATCCCCCTACTCTTTGGTCTTGCCCAGGAAAGTGTTTTGACAGGTGACATAAATGCCAAGTTGAAAATCTTGTTTCTTAGATGTGAAAAGAGCAGGAAAAAAGGAGGGGGGAAAACCAAAAGAAAATAAAAAGAACCCCTCACAAAACAGGGTTGGCCCTGAAGACCAGCCCAGACTTCCAAGCTTTGGCTTTTGCTTTCTGATGTCAAACAAACAAAAAAAGAAAAAAAAGGAAGGGGAGAACAGAGGTGAAATTTCTCTAACGGAGACTTAAAACCAACTGAGAGCCTGCACTTGTGTCTGTATGGCAGATGAAGGACTGGCAGAGGCTAGCAGTACAGCAGGTATTTGAGGGGGCTCTGAGCTACCTCGCAGCCATCTTCCCAGACATTCCAGTTCCTTACCAGGGCAGATACAGTAAATACTTCCTTTGCAAGCTTTCAAAAAGCAAGCAAGCAAAACCAACCCCTATCGCCACCCCCTTCAGCTCCCACCTCAAGTGATAGAAACCACACCTGGTGCTAGTCAGAATTGCTCCACACACCACACCAACAGGGAGCCTTGTGTAAAATACCAGTAACATCAGACCCAAATAAAGAGGATGATCCCAAAAAAGTTCTGTTTCCATCTCTATGGTCTTTCCTGCATTGTACTGATCACAGCTGTAATTTTAGTATAATTACACTGCTGTTTACCACATCGCTTGACACGGCACATACATATTTAACAGGACTGTTGAAATTGGTGTACAGAAATCCTGAAAATTTTAGTGATGGGAATCAAAGCGCTGTAGCACACAAAGTGATGTAGACGTTGTTTTGCTATTCTGACAAGGAGAGGAAGAGGCTTTAGCATCACAGAGACTGCATCTTGTACCTGCCTCTTCACTTATGCCAGCAAGACAGAGTGGCTGGGTGGCTACACTGGTCCAACCCTCTAAGTCCATTAAGATCAGGTAACACTGCCTTGAAAAGGTTGATAGTCCTAGTCAGAGAGAGATGGGTTTGGTCCATCTCTTGGACTCGTCTCTGTCCCTTGTCAGCTACCAAGCTGATACGCGTCTCTCTGTAAAGCTTTTCTTAAAAAGTAAATAAAAGCTAATTAGGAGGCAGTTGCGCGGCAAGCAACAGGAGGGGGATAACAGGAGCACGGCAGGCATCCCTCCCCGGGCTTGGGCAGTCCCAGGCAGGACACTCGCTCCACTGCAGGCTCCCGCAGCGGGATGGGGCAGCTCCTGATGGCACAGCGGTGTTGGGCACAGCCGGTATCAGTTCTGCCAGCCTCAGGGTGTTCAGCTGCCACCTGGTAAAGAAGGTAGGGAACCTGCATGGCTGTAACAAGCTGTGGGGCCAGTTTTCCCTTCTCGCTCAGGAAGGGTCCTGTGCCCAGAGGTGTTTAGGGAAATATGTGATTTATTCCTCAGCCATGAGGAAAAGATGGCAACAGCAAGCATGGCGATATACCCTGAGCCATCCCATCACACATGGATACTGGGACAGAAAGGGGAAGAGGATGACAGGGCAGTTCCACTGTAGTAAGGCTATTTGTTACTCACAGCCCCTATCTGTCTCCGTCATGTTAATTAGGTTAGAGAGATGACTCTGGGAGGGCCCAGATGCAAAGCCTGAGGACTCTGGGTTGTTATCATGCCTACTAAGAGGTGCACATAAACCCCAAGAATAAGCCAGGCTGAAGGAGGAGGACACCCTGGTATACCAGCTCTCCCTGGGGTCTTGCTCTTCCCCAGCTCGGCCCAGCATCCTCCCTGTCCTCCCTCCCGTGCAAGATCATTCCTGCCTTAATGAAGTTAATATTGCTGGAATGTCAGCCTGCAGTGTAAGCCTCAATCTACAAAAACAAAGAGGTATTTCCCTTCCCAGCCCTACATGGGCTGTGGGGTGGCTTGTTTTTTGGTGGTGGGGTTTTTTTGTTGTTGTCGTTTTGTGGGTTTTTCTGGGGGTTTGGGGGTTTTTTTTTGTTTTTTTCCTTAAACTGGATTAGCAGTGAAACTTAGAGATCTTTTGTCAGATGCTGAAGCTGTCTCGGTTTGAAGACAAGCATTTTTATTAGAGATAAGGGCACCAAATTGCAGCACCTGAGAGCAGTGCTATAAAGGACAGTATAGAAATGCACAGATGGCTGCCTTTCCAGGGAAGAACATGTCCGATCTGTGGATCCAAATGGGGCTAGATACGCAGCAGGTACAAACTGTCATTGCTTCACTGGCCTCAGCTGAAGGACAAGAACTGAAAGGTATAAGAAGCTGGCTTAGAAGCACGCATGTGTGCAAATAGGCACATGTCCACCAGCAGCTACTGACACTGCACTCACAAACCTCATCTCAGCACTGGTGGTGAGCTTAAAAATATATCATATCAGCCTTTCTTAAAAGGTTCCCTCAGGTATAGATACCAGATCTGGCACAACACACCAGTGCACTGCAATCCCACAAAACTCATCTGGACAGCCAGCTCGTTTGCAGCAATACAATTGACACATTTCTCACAATTTCAGCTTTTAAGAGCACTCAAATGACATGCAAAGTTTGTGCTGTAAAAAAAAACAAACAAAAAACCAACAAAAAAACCCCACAACAACAAACCCCACCTCCAATTAAGCAGTCACCAGAAATGCAAACATTCAAGTGCTCCTACTCTGAAAAGTTAGCTTAGCACGTTTACATATTTAAGCAAATATAGGGCATGCATTGTTGCAAAAAAATAATGGGCCAGGTCTCCAGTCAGAAAAAAAAAGTGACACAGTTCCAGTGAGTTATGCAGATTTACAATAGGCATTATTTACACTGCAGGGAAAATAGGAATAGAAAATTATGGCTGTAATACAGGAAAATTATGGCTGTAATACAGGGTCAAATTGGTTCTGAGTCATTGTTACTCCAAAAGCCATTATTCTGCATTAAATAGGGCCTCCCCAATTTGTTTTTTATGAAAGGTAAGTTCCCTACAGAACAGGTAAGTGATGGTAAATGCCAATAACCTGTTCTCCTCCTGAGCCCATTGCGGGCTAATGAGCACTGAGAAATTCCACAGAGGTAAGTTATATACCTCTCCTACCAAGAAGGAGAGCTCAGGCCCCATTGGCAGGCACTTCCTGCCTCGAAGAGAAGGAAAAAAGTCGTCCTTGGCTGTAGCACTTAATTTCCCCCAGATGCTACAAGAAACCTGTGGCAACACCACTGCTACTTCCCTTAAGAGGCAAGAGGAAAGAGACCAGGAGCAAGAACAAAGGGATGCTGCAGTTAGTGGAGAGCTAAAGCTTAAACTTGGCCCCAACAAGAACAACAAAAAAACCACACCCACACAACAAAAAAAAACCCCAACCAAACAGAAAAAAAAAAAAAAAAGCCACCAAAACACAACAAAAACACCCCCCCACACAATGACAAACAAAACCAAAATGAACAACAAAAACCCACCCATGCTCAACAAAACCTCACAACACATACCAAAGACCTCACATAACCTGTTTAGCTTCCCCAAATAGCGCATGGGTTGCTTTGTTCATTAAGAGCAGCAGGCTACACACTCCTTTTGCATGTCGAGCTCCCCAGGCTTCCAAGTGCTGGTGGCCTGGGAACATCAATATCCACATGGCATCTGCTCCCACCACCTCTACACAACTTCTCAACGCTCCTGCTGTTACCTTTCAAGCCAACAGATAGAACCCTTGTCCACTTTTCAGTACCTGATTGATTAGTTACTAAAGGGTATAGAAGAACTTGGTTCCAGACAAACTTGTGTTTTCAGCTTTAGCTGGGAAGTATACGCATCCCCAGTGAAGAAGGGCAGAACCACAGCAGAGGCTGGGAGCAAAGCAAGGGAGGTCCTGGCTGAGGTCACTTTACCTGGGATGGACAGAGGTAACTGGAGGGAGGAGTGAAAAGGAGGCAACATCAAGACGACCGAGGTAGTGTGGCTGTTAGGGACTGTGGAGATAAAGGCTCAGTCATTCCTGATGATGGGTAGGCACTGCAGGAATTTTATGTTGGCATCCTACAGTTAGCAACAAGGCATGCCCAGGCAAAGCTCTTCAAACTTTTGGCAGTGTCTTCTGCACAACAAGAGCTGCAGAATCATTTCAAGCACTGCTTATCCAGGAGCAAAGAAACCTCTTGCAATCCTCAGGGTGCAGAGCACTCGGCTGGATGTTGTACTGATGCTGAAGGAAAAACAACTGATAGCAGGTGCGAAAGATGCCTTCCTAGGAAGAGACCATGCAAGTACTTCCAAGGAGCATTATATACTTTTTGAACACCTGAATGCCTGCAATTTCATCTGCAGAAATGTGTCAGGTTTTCCTTACACTGCATTTAACTCTTGATAGAGTTCTATATCGATTAAAACTCGTCATTATAATAGAACTGTACCTTCTTAGCTTAGGGTACAGAAGAAATTCACAAGGAAGATGCAACTATCCAAGCAGATTTAAGGGAGCAGAGGCAGGGATGGTGGGGAAGGACTGGAGTGCAGAAATCATCTAAGGGTATTTTTGAGAACTTCTGTTGTCACCCATCTTCTCAAGAGACCCTTTGTTATAATGGATACCCATATAATATAAAAATAACATTTTCTATCCGTGAACTTCAGTACTGGAGTATACACAGGTGCAGAAGAGTTAACTGGAGACGGAGCGGTCTTGGCAAAGGTAACACCAAGCTCCTCGCTAAGCACACAAGTAAGGAGGACTGGGAGGCCGGGGTCTGGCAAGGTGAACGGCCATAGCTGTAGTAACTGAAGGATGACGATTGAGGCAGGGGAGCTGAAGCAAAGGGATTTCGTTTTGTCAGAAAGCCAACCTGACAAACTGGTAAGAGAAGACAGAGACAGCGGCGGGGTGTAGGAGCTGCAGGCTTCCATCTGCAGGGTCAAGCAAGGTTTGCTCCAAGAGAGGAGCAGCCCAAGATTCAGGATTGCAGGGATCTGGGTTATGACAACAAAGGAGGCCTGGCTGTTCTTTGTCTGATGACAAACAGTTTTGGTTTAGAAGACTGAACTGTGCTGCTGCATTCACCTTCTGATAAGAAGGGGGAAACCTCCTGCAGGGCACTAGATAAGGCTGACCCTGCAGGAGGAGCTGCCATATAAGACCCAGCTGCTGAAGCCTATGGAGCCAGCTTCAATCTGGCAGGGTTGCAGGGCCTTTCACTGAGCAAATCACAAGAAAAAAAAAGTGTACTTCAGCAGCAGAACACAAGCTATAGCCTGCTTGATGATCTGTGACAAAACTAGAAGAGCAACATGTCCCAAGCTTTGTGCCAGTGTGGTTTCCCACTACTATGAGCTCCTGAGTATAATTTTCAAAAGGATCAAATTCTTTTTATAGATGCAAGCTTTCCCCCCCACACCCCCCCATACAAATGGCTTAAGTGGTCTTTGTCCTGAGAATAAAGACAGCTCAAGAGTAAAAGGGGTGAAAGATTTGTGTCCTGTTCCCTTAAATCCTGCAGTGGCAAGCCCTCAGCATCTGTAACAGTCAGAAGCAAAGGCAATTAATTTAGGCAATGAATGCTGGAAGACACTGCAAAACATAGAGCTTAGATCTCACAGCATTCACTGTTTGCAATTTGTACAGTGCTTTGCGGTGCCATTTTAATTTTTGCCACGCTTTGGGTTAAACTTCTATTTATGATTAAGGAGCCCAACTTCTCCACCTCACACATATACTTACTGAGACCAACTGAGCATTAGACTATCTGTACAATGTCTGCAGGTCAAATGGGGTCCTAATCCAGATAATCCACCCAGTGTGATTGTTACAGTTCTGTAGAAGTCCCTTAATTTTCATTCTCTTGCCACTGCTGACAGTCAGCAGCAGGTAATGGATGCAGGCAAGTGGATTAGAATACCTTGTTCTGCATGTGGCAGCATCAGGCTGCCAAAAACAAACACACATCAAGAAACCAGAAAACATATCCTTATTAAATCAGGGTAGTTGTTTCTTAAAAAATGACATCTTAGTGCTGCAGCACAGAGAGGTGAAAGCATGAGGCAGAAGAGGAATACTTTGGTCTGAAACGCAGAGGCTTCCTCTCCGGTTTTCAGAGATCTGACCTGCCTTTGCCTCACAGACCAGCCCCACGCGTTCCCTTCACAACCTCTGTGGGACGTACACCAACTTGCTGCCAGCCAAGACAGCTGGCTTAAGTACCCACAAGACAACCCTGGGCCATGCAAAGCTGTCCTCGTTTCAGCCAGGATGCAGCTAATTTTCCTTGCAGCAGCTCCTGTGTTTTGGGTTTAGTATGTGAAGAATGTTGATACTACACTGCTGTTGTTGGTTGCTGCTAGGTGATCAAGGACACTGTCCAGTTTCCCAGGTTTTGCTGCTGTGCAGGTGCAAACACCTGGGAGGGGCACAGACAGAATAGTTGATCCAAACTGGCCAAAGGGAGTGTTCCGTACCATAGACGCATGGCTGGTATAAGTGGGGGTTGGCTGGTGGGCCAGGTCCCTCTTGTTGTTTGGGCCTTTTGGTTCTTGTCTTTTGCTGTTCGTTCACTCGCTTGCTCTCTGGAACTTGCTGTTCTGAGATTGCTGCGGAGGAATATTCCTGTTCCACAACTCCTGCTCAGGATGGGCTGAATTGGTCACTGGGTAGCGAGAAACTGCATTGTTTGTTTTACATATTCCATTATCATTATTAATATATAATATAATCTTTTTCTTTGCTGTCTTGGCAAACTGTTTTTATCTCAACCCATGAGTTTTCCTTTCTCCCTGACTCTCCTCCCCACCCCACCAGAGTGAGCAAGCGGCTGCATGGTATTCGGTTACCAGCTAGGGTTAAACCACCACAAAAACTCACCCAGGCCTCCCCACAACCTGACTGCTTCTCTTTCTTGAGATAATAGCTTGCCCTGAAACCAAAAATCCCTGAGAAGCAGGCAATGCCTTAAAGGCTACTTCTAAATGCCAGAGACGGTGCTGTGTTTGCACTAGAAGCAAGACCTCACTTACCACCGGCAGCAAGGGAGACATCACCAGCCTGTTGGCCAAAACAAGGTGGGGGACAAGTTGGGGAACAGAAAACAGATTTCCTTTACTACAGCTCTACAGTAATAAACCTGCAGCTATTTTAAAAGCAAAACAAAACCAACCCACCAAAACCCACCTCACAGGACTCCAGTCAGCAGCTTACTGGACTTTCACAGACTAAAGGTAGGGACCAGGAAAACAAAACAAAAGAGAGGTTAGTTTAGGCTACTGGGCTCCTGCTACTCTTTTCCTTGACATTTTTCTAAGAGCTTTGCAAAGAATTATCTCCTCTAAAAATGAACAATATTTTTGTGAAGCAAGATGATGACTGTTTATGGCAATATCCAATAGCTTTAAATATAAACAACGGGATAGTTATACTGCATTTCCAGCAGGCTGAGAGGCATCTGCCACAATAGGGTATTTTGGAGCCAGAGCCCCTGTGCTTGACAAGATGAAGGGAACTGCTCCATGCAAAAGGTAGGAGGGAAAGAAAGAGCAGGGTACAGAAAATATTAAACAAGAAAGATAGATAGCAGAAAAAAAAAAAAAAAAAGGTGAAAGAAACACAAGGAGAACAGGAAAAGAACATCCAATCCAAAGAAAATGGGAATGAAATTACCCTGTGTTACACATGAAGACAGGAGCTTGAACCTCACCTGAGATGTCCCACAAATGGAATAGGCAAAAACTGGTGTTATAAAAAGGCTATGGAAGGGGGACTCACAGGAACACAGTCACTGTGAAAAAGGTTAAGAGCATTCAGGTCTTCCTCACAAAAAAAAAAAAAAAAAAAAGCGCGCTGGTTCAAATGCACAGATGCATTTGTTAGCTACTGGTTTAGTTACATTGATGGAATCTCTGGGAGACTCTACAGACCTTACAGAGCTAAACAGCTTACTCCAGTCTTAGTCTGTTATGCTCAAAAAAAGCAAAAGTTCTTAGAAAATGAGAGCAGAAATGAAATGAGACAAGTAAACTTAAAAGAAACTATTTAACCCCACATACTCATAAGGAGTCAAAAGAAACCTTATTTAGAAGGACTCATAAAAGACTATTCTCATTTCATTGAAACAATATCTAGAGTTCCAGTAGTAAATAACAACACACCTGAGAAAAAAAATCTGGAGGGAAGAAAAGTCTTTTCCACACTTTTGGAAATGTGTGGAGATGGGATAAGGAAGAGAACAGATCCATTTCTAATTAGTAAGAGTTGGGGGGAGGGTAGTGGTGGTGTGTGTACCAATGCGCACACTTTCCTAGAAACATAATATCTCATATCAGTTTGCTCCTTTAAGGCATCATCTTACACTGTCCTTTGGTCAATACTAAGCTGCAGGACCAAGCAGAATGGACTTCAACCCATTGACTAAGAAGTTTTGTACTCCCCACATGATATTTCAAAACCTAATGTGCCCCACATATGCATTCAGTCCCCTCAAACCATTTGAGGTCCCCCCCTGCCGCCCAGTGCCACATTCTTTGCGTGTGACTTCAGAAGATAAGTAACACTTTCAGTCCCAAAGTCCTTTTAAAATTCACCTCCTGTTCAACTACTGACAGTTTTGAACTCAGTGACAAATATGTTGGCTGGAACTCAGCTACAGGAGAGAAAGAAAACTGGACAAAGAGGTGGAACATAAGAACAAAGGAGGAGAACAAAAGCCCCCCCTTCTCCCAATTTGTCTGCCCACATACCAAAGATCAAAAGAGCTCCGAGAAGCCTGTGCATAATCTACATACTTTGTGACCTTATTACAATCAAATTCCCCGCAGGCACGGCCGCTGTGTATATATGCACACATTGTAAATACACAAGCGGGTCTGTGGATGTTTGCCAAGTCATTTGCTCTGTGCACTGAGTTTGCTTACTTTTAACAATGCTGAGGCCAAAGAAGTGAGGCTCTTTAATCTTCACTAAATCACAAACTTGCTGAAAGAGCTCCTGTCCAGTGGCTTTGACCTGAAAGAAACAACCAATACAACATTACAGATGGCTCATGTACCTGGATGGAGCAATTCTCCTCCTTCACATGGGCCAATATGTTTTTGGGTATCACAGCAAATAAAACACACCCCACCCACAGAACAAGCCTTGTTTTCAGTATTTTTGCTATTATGACACAATAATAATCTACACATCATTCTTCTTCCTTCACAGTGCAAAGCACTCAGCTCTCAAAGATATAAAGTCTGGAGCGCAGCTGGAGCCCTAGTTTTATGCAGTACTGACCAGGCTATTTATAGGTGCTCTTAAAAAAAGTGTGTTTATAATTACAGAAATGAAAATTATTACTCTCTTGCACGTTTGGGGTTGGTTTGTTTGGGCTTGGTTTGTTTTGTTTTTTTGAGAGGCTAAGAGAAAAAACAAAAAAGAAAACTTTAATTCAGGTGAACTAAAAACAAAAGTACACAAACCAACCCCAGACTGCATGGTTTGAACAGAAATGGCTTGTGGGTTAGAGATGAGGTTGCTCTGTACCTTGCACACAGCAGCTTGTTCTGTCCCCTGCCAACTGCTGGTCACGCAGCCATTAACATCATCATCTTTTGAAGCTGTCACCAATATCCTATAAGCTCTTGCCCATTTCTGTGTCACACTGAGACCTTCCGATACCCCTGCCCCCTGTAACGCTGTGCATGCACTGAGGAAAGCAGAGATACCAGCACATGCTTCTGCAGGGGACCGGAGGCTGGGCAGTATTTGCAACCACGGCACAGGGGCACAGCTATGGAATGCACTTTTCTAGCTGGGCTGCTGGGAGCACGGGCTCCCCCAGTGAGGGTGTGATTCTGGCTGCCTGCCTGTGCAGACCTGGATGTGCACTATGGTTGGAAAATCCCCCCACTGAATGTCCTCCTACCTATAGCCTCTGCCCCATTGCAGCACTCCAGGAGCACAGCCAGCCAGACACAGGCACAAACAGAACCCCCAAGCCCCCAGCCCTCAGAGGCATGGGGGAAAGCACTTTTGATCAAGAGTGGGTGGGGAGAGTGGAACACCACCAACACAGGTTTGGCTCAGCCCTGGGTGCTACCAGCTGCAGCTGCAAAATGGGTGCTACCAGCTGCAGCTGAATTTCGTTACGCCACTGCTCCGTGATGCAGATTAACAGGAGCAGCCTTCCCAAGGCGGGGACAGTGCAGCACTACCTTCACAGCACTAAAGATGACGGAGCAGAAGTCAACTTCTGAACTCTCCTACGAACTAATCACCGCCATCAAACTAATTGCTGTCATAATTCCTCAAACCCTTTAGTGCAGGCATGCCACACTCTCCAGAAACCCGCTGCACTCCCCACCCTGCCCCAGGATGTACCATGTCACTAGACAAGGACAATGGGAAACTGGAGGTCATTTACTGCACTCTTTCTTTCTCTTGACAAGGTATCACCAGCCAGCCACTCACTACCGCTTTATCGGGAGCTTCGAAAACTGCGCTGAACCAATACGTGCACACGTGTGCATATACGTGCTTTGGGAGGAGAGGAGGTAATGCACAGTTCTGGCAAGACCCAAAACCACTTTTGGGTCTTATTACGGGTTTCCGTGTGAAACTGCACCCTTACAGTCTCACACCTTAACGCAGTATTTGCTCAGCCCAAGAACGTGTAACTGGAAGGAAACGTTGGGCACGGTTTTCTCTATTTTCTCAAGGAAGCAAGTTCTGAGCACATTCTCCTATCTGGGAAGGACTCACTAAGGAAGAGGTGACCTACCCCTAGCCAGAATGGTTATGTACATACAAGAGTCACTGGCAGAACAGGACTCTAAATAAATGCTATATGATGAGGTGAATTTTGTAACTGGCATGGTTACACATCTAAGGGAAGAAAAACCTGCTTTAAGATACTTAATTCCAGGGAACTGAGCACTTCAATGTTTTGTGACACTTCAGCTCTAAAGCAGTGATTTAATCAGGTTTCTTGCACAGCAGGTATGTGAGCTACCACCTTGTCCGTTCTCCTTTTGGCACTTTCCTTCTGTATCAAGTTTTACTCCCAGCCTTCAAGGCTATGCAATACCAATTACACTTGCCATTGCTCTTCCTTTCTGCTCCTGCTTTCCCCTCTACTCAATGCAACCAACATCTCCCTTTCATTTTTCATCTGTGAGCTTCTCTTTGGCCTTTCCTCCCTTTGCATATGGTTTCTGTGCCAAGCTCCATCCCAGACACACTGTGAATCATTCCTTCCACTGATACCCAGCTTTGCCCCATGTCTGACTCGGGGCTTCTTCACACATGAAATTTAATCCAGGTGAAGTGGAGTGCAAGTTTACAGAAGGTAACTGTTACTCTAGGGTCATTCCGTGTTCAAATATTCACACCTATGGATTACCTATCTCTATTTTTCTAGGTCTGTATGCTTTAAAACATCAGCTCTCCTGCTCACAGAACAACTGAAAGGTTTCAGGCTTATGCTTGCCATTCACCAACAGACAGGACCTCACCAGACTTCCTCCCCTCCAAAAATTTCTGCTCCCACCCTTTCTCCAGCTCCAGGCAAGGAGCAAACATCTGCTGTGGCTGCTTCTGAACTACCCAAACACAGGCAGGGTGGCTGCCTGCCCTGCTCCCCTAGTTGGCAGACAGACCTTTGCTAACACAGCTGTCTCTCCTTTATTCAGCTGCTACCACCTCAGAAAATTTTCAGAAACCTAGTTATAAAAACTAGTTGATATAGATCAACAGGTTCAAAACTATCAGGGAGATAAGCCATAATGCTGACAGATAAACAAACCCGAACAAACTGTATACCACTCCAAGATCTTTGTTGTAACCGATCCAATTTTTAGTTGCACCATTCCCACTCGCAGCCCACTTAAGCTCCCTGGTGCTCATACTCAGTCTCCCCCCTGGAGCAAGGCAGACTGCTTTGCTCCAAGCTCTGATGTCCATTCTCCCCAGCAGAAACCTCCCACTTTGCCTCGCCACCCTCGGGGTGGCTGGTGAGCTGCAGCACCCACTCACTAGTTCTCCTCACTGCTCTGCTGGTCTCAGGAAGACAGTTTTCCTCCTCACCATCCCCCCCAAATACATCTCTACATCCACCAAGGCAGACACCAAAGTTAATTAAGAAACACACAATTATGGGGGAGGAGACTTTAAAGTGGCTCCTGCTCTTCTCCCCTCAGCAGCACTATCTGTAAAGGGCATAAGACAAATCCATTTTCAAGAGTGGGCTTCAATCTACACGTGACCACATAAAACACATATAGGTAAACTCTTATCTGGAAGGGTGGAATTTATATGGGAGGGGGGAGAAAGGAATTACCTGCATAAACACTGTGCTTATCACAGGAAGGATCTATAATTTATTCTGCTGGAAGGATAATGATTCCTACCTACCTCACTGAGCTGCAAGCTTGTTTAGTATTTGCATTCCACACTGAAGGGGATAAAAGGCTTTGGAAATCCTAAGTAGTGGCATTATTATTCTAATAAATGCACAGAGTATCATCTGTGGTTGTGCTAATTAAATTTGAGTTCTACCAACATCATTGGAAAATTGCCTTGATGTTCCTTTAATAAAAAAAAAATATCTCCAGCTGTGAAATCTTATTTTTTGTTGTTGTTTTGAAGGGGTGCTGTGGTAAAGACAAAAGCCAAATGAAAAGCTGGTTTTGATGACTTGCCCAGCTGTAACAGGTCATGTTTCACTCTCTATGCAATTAGGACACAACCGTGTGTTGAGGACTCATGTTTTGGCCCAGGCAGCTATTCCTTTTCACACACAGGCACCTCCACATACATATTTTCCCAACTTCCCACCTGCCAAAGCACAGGGCAGCAAAAGCGAGGAGGGGAAAAGTCTTTAAAAAGGCTACCGAAGGGTGCTATGGCAGGGACTCGTCCGCAGGACCGGATGGCGATGCTTGAGGCGCCCCAACTCTTTGGAGGGGCAGCAGGCAGGAACAAGGGGGACACAGCACCTTCCCTCCGTCCCTGCCAGTGCTCAACACAAAAGACCATTTCTTAGGCTTATTAAGCTGCTGTAGCCTGGGGCACCTCATAGTAATGTTTTCAATACAGGTTATAGTTATTGCTGCCTGTCCAGGTGAGCGTGCGCAGGGCAGCCCCGGCTCCCACCCCTGCCCAAACAGCCAAGCGCAGGCAAGAGCTCCTCCCGTCCATGTGCCCAGGAGCCCCCACGCCCCACCATCCAGCTCCCTGGGAAATCTCACTCCCCCAAACCTGAGGGGAGCTGTGTCCCAGGGCCAAAGCTGGAGGAGCAAGACCAGAAAGTGCTTCAGGCATCTTTGGTTCAGCCAGCACTCGCCTTGTGCCAGGTGAAACCAAATGGTGACAGCTGAGCCCATTCATGCCTCCAGCCCTGCTTCCCCCACTGAGGACAACACCTCTGTGCCAGGGACAATAAACCACAGGTATCCAGAATTTACCATATGGTCTCAGCACTGCCTAAACTTAATACGGCGGTGTGTGACCCAGTGATGGAGGTACAGCCGTGCACTCAGCTCAGGCACGGGCGCAGAGAGCAGCAGCTGTGGCATCAACCCCGCCGGCACGCTGCCCTCCCGCACACGTGCCTACGCCTTCCCCGCCACAGGGCAGGCTCCGCTCTCTCGGATCTTTAGCCTCCCTGATAAAAGCTATAAGAAGGTGAGATTTAGGGTAGTTGCAACAGACCATTACCCCGTCCTGTGCACCTGCCACCAAGAACTTAATTAAACCATCGTTTTGTGGCTTGTACAAAAGCCAGCAGACTGCAAAAGCCTTCTGGGATGGTAGATGGGCTGGGTTTGAACTGGTGACCTAGAAGCAGAGCGCCCCAGATTTTACTGTTAAAGCCTTGTTCCATTCAGTTCTCCGAGCTTAACGATGCCACACTTAAGCACAGCAGGTAGGAGAATTCCTACATGGATTTTGAAGATTAGCATACATAGTTTCAAAAGCCACCGTTTCAATCAAGTGCTTAAAACAGTTCACCTCAACTGTCTTCTTCCCCTCCCCATTCCAGAGGGTGAAAAGGCCCATCCCAAAGCAAAGCAAAACCTCCCCAGCCCACCCGCACGCTCACATGAGAACACTTAACTTTGAGGCTAGCTTGTCACCTGGAAGTGAAGTGCCTCTGTCAGCTCAGTTTCTCACAAGTTCAAGGAGCAGACGGTGTTGCACAAAGAGGCACCGCACTGTGGTGGATGCCGTGCCATGCTGGGCTGCCAGCTGACCTGGCCCTGCTGTCACTCGTGTGTACACACAGGCACTGAAGCGATGATCAAAGAAATGAAGTGACTTACCTCTAGTTTTTTGAGTATGCAAGTACTCAAAGGAGGGAGAAAAACCCTCAATGGCCATGTACTCTGTCTTAGAGTCTTTGAAGGGATCTCCAGACTATCAAAACCAGAAATAGCTAAAACGACAGAGCAAACGGTCATGTGCTGGGCATGCTTGCTAAGTCATCAAGGCATTTGGGGTTCAATTTTAAAAATAGTTAGATTATTAGTGGCAAAACCATTCAGAGATAACAAAAAGGAATAATAACAGAAAAAGAGCAGAGGGGGACCCCCCCCCCATCCAAAAACACAACCAAGACTTTTAAGGAACTCTGCAAATGAGTTGAAGCTGCCCAATTAGAAAATGGAGCACCAATTACCCTAAGCTGGCTAATAGCCTTTCGGTCAGCAGACCAGCACCAGGCTTTTGGGAGAACAATGGGAGCTAACAAAACTGAACTGCAGCCACAGCCGCAACGTTTTTCCACCCCGCCACTCACCCCGACAGCTAGGCTGAGCTGCTCCCGGGTGGGCAGGAAGACGCAGACGCTCCGGCTCTCCGGCTGCATCCTGCCGGCCAGCAGCGCCCTGCTCATGGTGGGCAGCTCCGTGGGGGCCAGGGTCTCGTCTTGGGGTGGGCGTCAGGCTCCCTTCATCCCACGCACCTGCTGAGAAGGTGAGAGCATCAGTGCCACGCTCCTGCCAGTGCTGGGAACAGCCCGCAGCACATGTTTGACGGGATGTTTTCTTGGCTGTTTAAAAATAAAAAAAAAAACACACACCACCTCATCTGTTTTACGGCACCACAGTCAGTATTTCCACTGGCATCATGGCACAAACTGGGCAGAGTCAACCTTTAAATAGTCCAGGAGAGTGCCATAAAGCAATTAGGTCTCCTTAGAATAACAAACTAGACTCGAGGTTGAGACACATGTAAGTGATAAGGCAGATGACACCACTGACTGCTTCTTGACACGGCCCACGAGGGAGGGGAGAATGCCCCGTCCTTCAACTGGGTACCTCGCTCCTGCCCAAGGCAGAGGTTTCAGTGAGCCGTCAGCAGGCGTGTGGCAGTGCAGCAGACTTCTGAGCTGTCTACCCGCTCTGTCCGCTCCTGGTCCCTGGGAAACTGCTGAACACAAATCCTCTAGACCTCAACTCAAAGGAGGAGGTGGAAAATACAAACTTGCAAGGCTGAACTGCTGTTTCGTACTTTTTGCAAGACAGGCTCTGCCAGCCTCCTCCTGAGGGCTGCGATCAAGCTGCATGAGCATCTTCAGAGCTGAAGTCATTATCATAACAGAAATAAGAGACAGAAATTCAATTTACACCCAAAAGCACAGTAGCCAACATAATCTTCACATTACAGCTAGGTTAGACACAATTTGCGACATTTTATTTACAGCCTTCTGTTCCGACACCCTCCAGGGCAAGGAAGTCCCATGGCACCTGACAAATCCAGAAGGAATGGGAGAGGCTCCATGAGGGTAGGGTAGAGATGAACGGCAGCAAAGACCTGACCCAACTGGTTATGGGGTCTGCTCCATCCCCACGCAAGATTTGACGCAAGCCATCAAACTCTGGCTGCCCCGAACAAAGTCACCCCGGCACGACTCCCTTTGGCCAGCAACACCTGGTCACCCATCACTGGAGCATCAAGAGAGGTGCTGCTGGCTGACGCGTGCCTGCAAAGCCCCCGCACCCCGGAGATGGGCAAGTGCCCCAGCAAGGGCAGCCGAACACCCCGGCTCTGGCAGCGCTGCCCTCTGTCCCCCATCTTTGGGGGACAGGCTGTCAAGGGACGCAAGGGCTTTTCCTTCATCCTCCAAAATGGATTCAAGGACAAGGTATCATAAGCACCAAGGAATCAGGTCATGTTATGCAAACACAACATACATGCACATGTACATATGCATGTGTACATGTGTATATTACATATAAGTTCTAAAAGCATTTGCTATTTAAAATCATGTTTGTCCTGTTTCAGGGGAAAAATATAGCAGAATCAAGCTCTTGTGTGCGAGATGGGAAAAGCAAACCATCATGGGAAGACAAAGTATAGAAAAAAGAACTTGGATTTACCCTCCTCTCTTCAATTCCATGCTCAAACTTTACAGTTTTGTTGGGTTTTGTTGGTGGTTTTTTTAAATCAAATACAGAAAAAGATCTGCAAGTGTCCGGTTGCAA
>KL289927.1:0-13531 GCA_000699545.1 Podiceps cristatus | reverse complement strand
TGCAGTGGGTTCTTGAGTCTTATTTGCAGAAAAAATGCAAGCATGCAGCATCAGAAGCGAAGTGCACACTTCAGGATGGCCTGTCAGGAGCCATCACTGAAAGCACTTTCCAGGCACTACTTTTGTTCCTGGGACCTAGATCTCTCCCGTGTATGGGAAAAGCTGACTTTAGTAACTGTTGTAGTTATGCCAGCATATCTACTAGTTTTCAAAAAAACCCCCACAAAACAATAAACAACATCCCCCCCAAAAAAAAGGAAAAACACAAAAAGACAAAAAAACCAAACCACACACAAAACAAAACACCAAAAACCCTCCAAAAAATAACTTGACAAACTCAAGCATCTAAAACTTTCCAAGTGAGTAGTTGGGGTTTTTTACAAACTAGAATGGAAACATCCACAAATGACAGAAGCAGATGCTGTGTGTATAGCAGACTTGATTTAAAACAAACAAAAAAAGGAAAAAAAAATCTTCATCTCTGTCTTTTATCTCAAGTGTTGCTGGAAAGTGGGCAGGAAAACACATAACAGTTCCCCTCCCCAGTTGCTGCTCACGTGCTTGGTCTCATGCAGGTCTTTTAAGAGCAGAGACCGAGCGAGCTGTCTGAACATGAATAATCCCACTGTCTGCGTGGGCTTTGGCCAATGTTTTTTCTCTTTTTCCTACCTCTTCACCGCGTGTTTTGCATGAAGCAGTCTGTCGCCTCCGTGGCTCCTCTTAACTGCTGATATTAGGCATGCTTTTGAAGCACGATGGGATCCATCTGAAATAACTGAGGCGAGGAGTGAGATTACGGGTTCTGTCAGATCGTGGGGCCGGGCAGATCCCAGGGTGGGCTGCAAGGGCTAGCGGGGACGGGGAGGAAGAAGCGGGGAGGGGTGCTCCACTTTCACTACCTTCACCAGCAAGGGTGCCCTGGGTTGCAGAACTAGGTACCTGGCAAGCAATGTAAAGGCAAAATAGGTATGTTAAATGGCTGCGTCTTCCACCCACTGCACAGTTCCCACTGATGTTAAAAGAAACTGCATGACTAAGTACCCCATGCAGTGTGGAAAATTTACCCTAAAGGATCTAATAAAAGCCACAAAAGCTGCCTGCAGCATCTTACTATTTTGTTGCAGCCTGGCAGATAACAATTCTTCATTTTCCAGTGCTTTCTGCAGAATTTGATGTGATCGAAGCTCTGCTCTAGTCTTTTCACAGTAGTTGGGGCAGGTTCACAAGACACAGTTGTTCTAGCGTGGGGGGAGCCGGGCTGTATTGTGTACCTTAGCTGTTTCTTGGTTTGTAGGCTCAGACTGAGACCTTTTCTGTCTATCTAGTGTGCTTAGTCTCCTGCCTTAGCCCCTGGCCTTAGAGTCACGCAACATAGCTGGTGTCGCTATGCTGTCTGTATTTCGGCTTTTTTCTTAACTTACACAGTAGGAAACCTGGTATTGTTTAGTCAAAGAGGAAGGCGTATTACTTTAATTATGCCTGCATGCCATATGGATTTCTTGAGGTGTATACAAGCCTCTGCTTCACATTAATCAAAGGATAGCAGTGCTCCGCCAAGTTGGATCTGTTCAGACTTGAAACAGTTGGATCATTTATTAACCTGACACCACGGGCTTGTGCGATGTTGGGGTTGTGCTTTTGTTCTCCAGTGGAGCACTAAGTGCCCCAAATTCCTGCAGCACTTCCTGGGGCGGTCAATTCAGCTCTTCCCAGGGTTAGTTGGCTTGTGAACCCAGGTTTCTTGACAACTTGCTGCTTGCCTGGACTCCAGTGCTTGGTTTGCTGCGGAGGTTAGCAATCCCTCTCTGAGTGTAGCCCTACAAACATGAGAAACTATTCCTCCAGATGACTTTTTTGTTCTACCGCCTCCCCCCTTTTTTTTTTTCCTTCTCAAGTCATTCCCACATTACCCTACAGATTTAAGATACAGATGGACCTGTGTGCTAGGGTACAGGGCTTCTACAGCTCCTGAGAATGCCTCTATTGAGCTCCTTGTCCCTGGGAGAAGTTCCTCCTGAAGCTGTGTGGGTTACTTTGTTTTATAGCAGAGGGAGATTCCTAGCATTTGAAGAGCGATGACTGTATAGTCTACCTGTTCTCTGGGAGGCTGAAGCTGGCAGCAGTTTTCTCCCTTTCCAGTAATGGATGCATGTTACGACTAGCTTTGCGGTATCTTTAGAGAGAAACTTCTGAAAGTGTAAAGTTGGAACCTCTTCTTTTTAAAAAAAGGCTTTTTTTTTTTAATTATGCTTGTGGTTTTGAGGGTGAACATTTCTCAAAGGAGAAGTGAAGATCAAAAGGGTGCTACGGGAATGAGTAATTGAAAAACTTGAGTATTAGATAAAAAGACTGCATAAATCTGTTGGGGGGGGATCTTATTTGACATGTAGACAAAAGTCAGTCAGCTGACTGGTCCAAAAAGACTTGACTTTTCTTGAAATTTCCACTTAGCATAATAGACATTTTTGACCAGTGGGAAATAAGTAAGACAAAGGAAATTCCTTGCCTATCTGTTTGCTTGATAATTGGCATGTCTTTGAGAGCAAATGAATGCATATTTGTTTGACACTTGAAATTAAAGTGGAGGTGTGTTTTCCTTTTTATAAACTTGCTGTCACTTGTTTTGTTCTTTTCAGCTGTGTTCACTGCGTCACTGCACCAACTTGCTATATCTCTTAGCTGCCAAAAGAATTCCCCATGTGGGGTTTTCATGTGTGTGTTTTGGTTTGGGTTTTTTTTTGTTGTGTTTTGGTGTTTCTTGGGTTTTTTTTAAATACTTCATGCCTTTAGTGTTGGACTTTGTCCTTGTTGGCATGGTAAGTGTAACAGTGATATTGGAAAGAGGAATTCCCTTGCACTTATTGCAGAGCTCATGGTCTGAAAACAGGTGTTCAGAACACACTAACATACAATGTGAGGTTACATAGGGAAAGGGGGTGGCAGGACCAATAATTACATTAAAGTGTAGTTTGCACTAGCTAAATTTGACTAGTTTTAAATTACAATAAATTGTCTGTTTGTTGCATTTGCCATGTAATGGGCTAACATGCTGCTGCTTGCAAAAAACCTGCTTGCTTTTTTTTTATCCTTTTTTTTTTTTTTTTTGGCTTAACCATAAAGAAAAGCTTACCATAGCGTAATGCTTCCAGAGATGTTTTCTTAGCTTAGCATTTCTGAAGAGCAGCTCACAATATTTTGTTGGATTATCCTGTAACATCTGTTGTTCTGTGCAGAAAATTTTTTGTTAACGCCTCTGAAGTCTAATGGTAGCATGTGCTTCTCTTCCCCTTTTCCTGCTACTTTTTTTTTTCAGATTTCTGACTTTGGACTTGCAAAGTGCAATGGCTTGTCCCATTCCCATGACATCAGCATGGATGGCTTGTGCGGCACAATTGCGTACCTTCCTCCAGAGCGCATCAAAGAGAAAAACAGGTGTTTTGACACCAAACATGATGTGTACAGGTCAGTTAACTATGAAAATACTTAAAAGCACTTGAAGTAGTACTATAACACGAGCTCTCTGGTTGTAAAACTGAATTGAGCATGAAACCCTGAATCTAGTTTGAGCCTCATCTTGCAAAGGCTCACGTGTGCTTTGCTTTACTTTTTTTTTGCAAAGTCTTTATAGGGTTAAGGCCTTTTAACAAACTGCAGCTGATCCTGGGCCTTGAGCGTTATCATTCCAAGTAACACTTATTAGCAACTGCCATGGGAGGCACTCTGCCCACCTTTAATTTACCCATCAAAAGGTACATCCTGACCTACTTTTCAAGTCTGTGATAAAATTCTTAGCTATCTTCAGTGGATTTCATCACTAGGTCTTTGGTGATTCTTTCGTAGTGAAGTTATTAGGAAAAGGAAATCATAGCTGTAGATTAAAAGATACGCCATATTCTAAATGGAATTTTTTTTTTAAGTTGTCTTGCGTGGTCAAGTATTAAATAACATCCACAGTAATGCTTTGCTGCTCTTTGATTTTGTCAGTGGTGGTGTGGAGTAGTTGGTAAATGTTACCAAGAGCTCAGCAGCCTCCAGCAAGTCCCTGTGTTTGCTGCCTCAGGTTCCTCCCTGCAAAAACTAGACTTAAATTACTGTTCTTGGCTGTGTCTTGCTGTGTGTGTTCATCAGCTGAATTAGATGCAGAAGTGAAGGACAAGGAAAGAGAATTTAAGAAAATAAATTATACTTCTGTGAGTTGTGTGGCTTCATTGTTGTTGTTGGTTTGGGGGGTTTTTTTAAGCTTTTCTAAAGGTTTTTTTTTTTTTTTGCATTTATTTGTAGCTTTTCCATTGTAGTTTGGGGAGTTCTTACACAGAAGAAGCCTTTTGCAGGTAAGTCTGATACATTGCATTGCAATTTCTTTCCTTTCTCCCATTGATAAGCATACTTCCTGCTCCACCAGCCCCAGATGACATTGCATGTCTTCAAGACTCCTACAGTCTTGTGTGGTAGGCACTTGTAAGCTTTCAAATTCTGAACACAAGGGTACGTCCTCCTTTGTCCTACATCGTGAAAGCAGAACCCATATTGCTGCAAGGGGCCTTAGTTGCACCTTTTTGCTTCTGTTGGAGTTTGCTGTACAGACCCAGACTCTGACATGTTTGTGGCAGCGAGGAACAGCACAGAGCAAAGCCAACTGGCAGGCGACTGTGCTGTTTTCAGAAACAGGTCTTCTATAGAGAGGTTCTGTAGTTTATTTGTAGATTGTGGGTACAGATTTGTTCTATGAGGAAACAAAACAAAACAAAACTGTCTGTGAGAATAGGCCTGTTCCACCCCACAGTAAATGTACTGATCAGCAGGCAGCTATTTATTCTTTGACTTTTCCTGTGTATGACTAGCCTATGTATAGCAAACATGTTTGAACAGGTTCTAGTCTACTATTAATTTTTCTCCAAGTGAGAGATCCCATTTAACTCAGTGGTTGACTTGAGAGTCAAGAGCTACATTACTACACTGCTTGGTTTGTGTTCTTCTTTCACCTTTATGAAAAGTTCAGTACCTGGTCTATATAAAAAACGTGCTTGTTTTCTTCCAGCAGATGTGGAAATCCAAAGAGAGGTAGCAAAGAACTGTTTGATTTTTTTTTTCCTTTGGTTCTGCATCTTTTATGGGTTGGAAAAAAACAGTCACTGACAATTGTTTTTAACTGATACATAGGAAGTAGGTGTTACAGCATTGATGAATGTGTTGTGGGAGAATAAGACCAACTTCATTTTCCCTGTTGATAAAAGAAAGCACTCTAAATCTAGGAAAAAAAAAAAAAAAGGCATGAAAACAAAGTTTCAGTCCAATACACTGTTAAAGCTCTTAGACTAAAGAAAAATCCTTCCTTTTGCTGGGAGATCTTAATTTCTGTGCTTTTGCTTTACAGAAGAAAACAACATTTTACACATTATGGTAAAAGTAGTTAAAGGCCACCGCCCAGAGCTACCTGCTGTTTCCAAATCCAGACCTCATTCATGTAATAACTTGATCAAACTGATGCAAAAATGTTGGCAAGATGATCCTGGTGAACGGCCAACATTTCAAGGTAAGATTTCCTCGTAACTTGGCTGCCCATTTATTCTTCTATGAGTCACGCTATTGCCCAGGACTCTGTTAATCCTTGGGGTAACTGCTGTGAACCTCTGTGACAGAACAAATAGAGCACATTGTATGGTAGAGACGATACAGGCCTCATTCATTTGTGGAGGAAGGGATTATCTGGGGACAAGTCTGACCATGACAGTGTTACATAAACATGTCAGGAATAGGACCTGTACTGAACCAGTTAATCCATTTAGCCAGAAATTATGTTAGTTTCTGATTGTGTGTATCAGGGCATATGCCAAGCTGAAGTTGGTGTGGTTTTCACCATACCAAAGCATTGAAGGCCCTGGCTCTTGGCATTTACTGTTGTATGCTGAGAAACTGAATTGTTTTCTTGTAGCAAAACAACCTGTACGATCATTTTTCTGCCAATAAAAGGCAACTCTGAGAGGCTCGAACTTGCCCGAAGCACCTGTTATAAATTCAAATGTCCAGAAGGATGTAGCAAGTCCTGTCTCCAGGTAGCTTCATTTAGCATTAATGGGAGAGATTTGCCTCTTCCCTCTCTTCCTGCCCAAACAAGGTATGTGGGCTGAAAGGAAGAGGGTTCCCATCTTTTCAAAAATATACATTTAAGTCTGCCAGCAACAGACTGGTTCTCATTTCACAGTCCTGCAGTGTAGTCGCCATGTAACGTTGGTCTGAATGTGAAAATGAATTGTTCGGTCAGCCCTACGCACTCTTTGCTTAGGTACACACTTGTACCTATTGATGAGGTGCTAGATGGAATAGTCAAAATTGGAGTTTTTTCCCACAGTATCTCAAAGCCATTAAGCTCTAATAATGGAGAAAGGTAGCAGAGCATCTCAGAAAAGTCTCCTCTTAAAAAACCCAAACAAAAAAAGCAAACGACCAAAAAAAACCCCAAACCACCCCTCTCTTTCTTTCTCCAAAGAAATAACTTCAGAAACAGAAGCCCTTTGTGAAAAACCAGATGAAGAAGCAAAAGAAATGATAACTCAGGACCTGGACACCAAGAGTTCCCCAGAGCAGCGGTCTGAGGTATTTTCTCTTTCTCGTCTTCAAGTTCACTAGGCTTTCACAGGAACAGGTTCCTCTGTGACTTGTAACTTCCCAAGCAACTTTCTCTCTGCTGCTTTTGAGCACCTTCTTGCCTGGTAGAAGTGGGTCTTGGTGAAGGACTGGAATGCAGAAGTGACAGCAGATACATGGACCAGCTCAGGAAAACCTTGGCACAGGACTGAGTACAAGTGGATCTTAGACTGTTGAGGGAGAGCAGGACAGCTAGGAAAGCTCAGAATGATGTGGGTGTGACTGATCTTGAAAAAACACCCAACAAAACAAAAACCCAAACACTGTAGGCAGAAGAGCTATGTGGCTTTAGTGGCTGTTTGAATACTGATAAAAGCTGCTTTCCTGCATCTGAAAAATTTCAGTGACCTTATTCATAGGTTTCAGTGCTTAAAGGCTACCTGCAAACTCACAAACTTATGTTTCTTCCCATAGGGCCTCATGCTCAGTTTTCTTTACTGACCTCTCTAAAATGCTTCTCTTGAAGGGGGTGTCTGCGTTATCCCAGCCAAAACAGGAGCCTGCTCTACCATCGGTTAAGGATTACAGTCTCTCAGAATTGTTGTCCCAGCTGGATTCGGGGATTTCCCAGACCATGGAAGGCCCTGAGGATCTTAGCCGCAGCTCTTCTGAGTCCAAACTTGCCTCCAGTGACAAGCGTCTTTCAGGAGTTTCATCTGTAGATTCAGCTTTTTCATCCAGAGGCTCCCTTTCCCTTTCCTTTGAAAGGGAGAGTTCAGGTAATGGTCAGATTTTTCTTTGTTGGTTTTTTGAGTAGTCATATGAAGAATAGCATTCTGGACATCACCATTAGCCTTGCTTTCTCTTGCTGTCATCACTCCAAATTTGTTTAGTGGAAGTTGTTGGTTTTTTGGTTTTTGTTAGGTTTTATTTTGTTTTTCAATAAAAGAACAAGGTGGTTTCCAAACACGCTCTAATGAGAAATAATATTTACTGTTGAAAAGAAGTGACTCGAATTCCTATCAAAGCAATTACAGAATCAGTCACGTAAAGGTTGGTTGGATGGGAGGTCACCTAGGTTTGACAGGTATCAGAGTTGTGATGGTGTCTTTTTTTCATCTAGATATTGGTACTACAGACATACAGAAGAGGAAACTAACAGAGGCCATTTTATCTGGAGATACCAGCAAGCTGATGAAGATCCTCCAGCCTCAAGATGTTGATATTGTTTTAGATGGGAACTCCAGTCTCTTGCACTTGGCTGTTGAAGCTGGTCAAGAAGAATGTGTCAAATGGCTCCTCCTGTACAATGCTAACCCTAACCTCACCAACAAGAAAGGATCCACCCCTCTTCACATAGCCATTGAGAAGAAAGTTAAAAGCATTGTGGAGCTGATTATGGCAAGGAAAATCAATGTTAATGCCAAAGATGAGGATCAGTGGACTGCTCTTCACTTTGCTGCCCAAAACGGGGATGATTTCAGCACCAAAATGCTACTTGATAAGAACGCATCCTTAAATGAGGTAGATTTTGAAGGCAGAGCCCCCATTCACATAGCCTGTCAGTACGGCCAAGAGAATATTGTGCGGATCCTGCTGAGAAGAGGCGTTAATGTGAACATCAAAGGAAAGGATGACTGGGTGCCGCTGCACTATGCTGCCTGGCAAGGTCATCTCCCCATCGTAAAGCTTCTGGCCAAACAGCGGGGTGCAAATGTGAATGTGCAGACCATGGATGGAAGGACCTCGCTACACTTGGCCGCTCAACGAGGACACTACCGCGTCGCTCGCCTTCTCATAGACCTGGAGTCAGATGTCAACATCCAGAACGCGCTTTTGCAGACTGCTCTCCACATAGCTGCTGAAACCGGCCACACAAGCACGTCGAGGCTGCTCCTTAAACATGGTGCAGACATTGAGGCAGCGACCTCAGAAGGATATACGGCTCTGCACTTGGCATCTCGCAGCGGCCATTTAGCAACAACAAAGTTGCTGATTGATGAAAGGGCCAGTGTTCTAGCTAGAGGCCCTTTAAATAGGACAGCGTTACATCTTGCAGCAGAAAATGGGCACTCTGAAGTAGTAGAAGAACTTGTCAGTTCAGAAAATATCAATGTTTCTGACAGTGAAGGGTTGACAGCTCTTCATCTGGCTGCACGAGGGGGGCACACAAAAACAGTTGAGGTTCTTCTGAACCATGGGGCATACACTGACACACAAAGACCCACATGTCAGACCCTGCTGCAGCTCCCTCAGCAGAGTAGCAATAGCTCAGTTACTGTGTTGTTAAGTGAGACTTAAGCAAAAGGTACAGAACTTGCTACCTTTCTACCTGGTGTGAGAAGGCTGCTGGAGCTTGACGTAGAGAACCTTCTTCAGTTGTGCAGTGACCTGCTTAGCTGCAGCGTCAGCTGATGGACTGAGGCACAACCAACTGAAGCTACTTGTGTTTGAGCGTGCAGGTGAGAGTGCACGTGGACTAAGGCCAGATCTAAGGCTGAGAACTAGAATCCGCCATGCATGCCGTGGTCTGGATCAGTCACTCTGCGTGTGCCTGCCCTGTTTGTATATTGATACTCCCCTCCCAAGGATGTTCTGAGAGAAGGATGCAACTTGTTGGGTTTCCCCTTTGCTTTTTTTTTTTTTTTTTTTTTTTTTTAAGTGCCAAACTAATTTAAGAACTAACATTCTGCTTTTTTTTATTCCTCAAAAAAAAAGGATGAGGTAGATTCCTGGTTTATTGCAGTGATCCATATTTTGGGCTGAAAGCCTCAGAGGTAAAATAAACGCAACACAAACCTTCTTGAAATTAATGCAAGAGATGAGGAAAGGGCTATTTCAGATATAGTTAACCATAAACCCTGGCTAAGTTTCAGTGTCAGAAGGTACTCTGGAGACACTGATTACAAATTTGCATGTACTTAAAATTGTTGAGGCAGACTTATTAACAAGGAAGGATCCCAAAAATACATAAGCAGAAGTAAAAGCTAACACTGATCTCTTCATATGCAGCACCATCTTGTATGTATTCTAAGATCAGTAAGCTGAACTAGGTGCTTAGTGGCTTATCTTAAATGACAAAGTCAAAAGCTAAAATTCATACTGGACTGTAACTGGATGGTATACTCTAAGACCATTATACCGCTTTGTGAAACAATGTTTGGAGGGGCTGATGACTAGACTGATATACTATGTATATAGTATTTCTACCTGTTGGATGCTTTTTTTCTACTGAAGAAAATAGATTGCTTAGAGTGGGTATGTTTTAATACACCTTTTAATGTCGCTCTTTTCAAAGTTCAAATGTGATCGGTTATTAATAAAAGATTGTGTTCCATATCGACCTGTATTTTGTAGTTGTTAAAGCAACTGAAAACCCATCAACCAGCAGCAGCACCCAAGTGTAATGTGTTAATGATGTTGAAGCCCAAACTGTTGACACGTAAGGCCGTCCTCAGTTTTACATTCCCCTTACTTTTTATATAGGAAGTAAGGAGCTTGAATGAACTGGAGGTGTTGTTTACAGAATAAATCTATACAATAAAACTCCACCTGACCTAGCCTTTGTGTGTGTAACACAATGATGTACAACTGGGCTGCTTTCCTCTCATGCTCTAGCTGTAGTTTTCTTCCCCACCTTGAAGCCAAGTCAAATGCTGTTGCATCTTCCCAGTTGACCGGTGGGACACTGCCCGGAGCGGTGCCTCCCCTCTCCCGGGCAGTGCCTTCCCACCCTGCCAGCCACGGGACAAGCAGCAGCGGCACATGCTTTGCTCCCCCTCCTCTGACAGGAGAGCTGCTCCTGCTTGAGGCTGTTTTTGCATGGAGCTGATGGAGCGAGAGGAATGCCAGCGCTACCTCAGCAGCTGGTTTTAGGCATGAAGGTGCTCCTGTGGGAATCTAGCCCCATGAAAGTCAATACTTTCTTAAAAACCAAAAAATGGCCTTCCAGCCTTGGAGAGGGTAGTGGCTGAGGCCAATAACCAAAGAGGGAGGGGTGCTTGCAGAGGGGCCGGGAGCCTGCTACTGTATGATACTGGTCTCAGCAGGTACCTCCATAGAACTTGCTTGCAACGGCCCTAGCTCAATTTCTTGAATTTCAAGACAGTTCACTGACTGCCTAATGAAACCATATTAAAAGAATAAATGTTGAAGCCACGCTCCTGCCAATATATAGAAGTTACAAAGCAATATCCCCTTTACCTGAGCACGGCAGTCACAGCAAGCTTCCTAAACGTGCTGACAGTGAAACTTCCCATTAAACAAACAATAATGTAGTTTTCTTACTGCTTCCTTCAACTTCTTTTGAGACCAATCAAGTTGTCATGTTTCATCAGTCTCTCTTTATAGCACACTCAACTACAGACCGCTTGGTCCCACGTCCCGTGCCACTGTGCTTAAACACTTGGCTTAGCCTAGCACACACCGTACCCTTCTATTTCAAACTCCTCTGAACAAGTGAGATTTGAGATATTTTAATTCCAGCGGTATTTGCCTGAACTGCAGAAGAGCTGTAAGACCAGGTAACAGCAGGCTCGCGCCTCCTGATAAAAGAGGCGAGGGGAAAGTACACTTTTAAAATGCTTTTAAAACAGCTCAAGCACTGCTTCGCCAGTACATTCCTTCAGTGCCTAATAATAATAGCATATTAGCTTCTAATTAAAGATGAGGCCACACTCATGAGTCTTTATTTTCCATGCTGACTTTCACAATAGCAGGCACCAACTGTGCATTACAGAGAAGGCAACACAGCTGGCATTGGGGGGAAAAAAAAACTCCAAACCCCAGGAAGGATTGCAATGACATGCTGCCCGTATTGGAGCAGGTATTTGTCCCTGTGAACCAGCCTTTCTTGGGGGCAGGAGGGGTGAATGGGTGCTAAATTAGCACTAATGCAGCAATTACGAAGTACTGTTTTGTAAAGGGCTCCTGCAGGTGACTTGCCTGGTCATACCTGCACTCCTCTGACTTTGCTGAAGTGCTGTCTGGGCTGCTGCCCTAAAGCTTACAGGCATTTCTTTGCCTCTTTCCAACCTTAGCCCTATGTTCTTTAAAACAAAAACAAAAATTTAAAAGAACAAAAAAATATACAGAATGACCTGATGGCAATATCAAGCTTTGTCACTACTTACCTACAAAACCCCCCCCAAGCCTCTACCGAAAGTAAAAAGAAATCCCCAGACCCTACTCTAATGACACACGTGGTATCATTTGATGACTTTTCCCTAGTTGAATTGGCAGGTTGAATTCAGCTGCCCGAGTATGAGAGGAAACCCATTCCCCACACCACTTTCCACCAGCTTCCCTCCCTTGATTCCAGCTCACGCCCTGAAGCAAGCCGAGGGCATGGTGAACCAGCCCCTAACCCCAGGCTCCACCTGCTCGCCCCTCCGGCTCCAGCCCTCACGCAGACCCCTAAAACGTGCCCAAAACCCCGCATGCTGGGGAAGCGGGCTTGAGAGGTGGTGTGAAAGCACAGAGGGCTCCGTGGAGCTGAGCCTTGCTCCAGGCCCCCCCGTGCTCCCTGGCAGCAGAAAGAGCTGCAAGATAAAAAACAAGCTCTGCTGGCGGTGTTTCTGCATACACCGTGCTCGCCTGCTTCGTTACAGCTTCCAACCACCCCCAGGTGGCTATTTCAGCCTAAGGAGTAACAAACAGCGGAAAAAAGATACCATGAAATGGCGTTAGTGACCATAAGCTTCACCTTTTCATCTCTAGACATGATTTTTCAACCTGGCCTCTGCCTGCATGCCTGCGGTAGCGTAGTCTGGGTTCCTGCCAGCACCCGCTGGTGTCGGCTCCCCGTGCAGGAGCCCCAGCAGCTGGGAAGGTGCCTCTCACCATCCCCATTCCTCGTTCCTCCATCCCAGCCTCCGCCTGCGGGAGCTAGCGCAGCCCCTGATGCATTACCTGTCTTCGCAAGAGTTTGTTCCCAGCACCCGGTAGCTTTATTTACCTGCTACTTAGCACGAGGCGCTGCGGTGCCGTGTTCCTACAGGCCTCGAGAGGACTCGACAAGCCTGCGGTTCAAACACGCTTGGCGGTGGCGGGTTCAAACACGCTTGGCGGTGGTGGCGGCGGCGAGGGGAGAGGATTGCTGGGCGATTGCAAAAAGGCCCCGAGGCAAACATCAGCCCTTTCATTCCTGCCTCTTCTCTTGCACCACCTTGGCTCTGCACGGCAGGGTTGCCAGAAAAACAAGGCACGGGGGAGCTGCTCTGCAAGGTCTCCCTTAGCAGAGAGGTCTGGAGGGGGGATACCTGCTCTCGTCCACAGTCCTTTGACCCTGGGCTGGGTGGCACAAGGTGCAGACCAGCTCCCAGGCCTCCCTGAAAACCCAGGCAAAACCTTCAGGTGCCGGGGTGATCTGCTGCTGGGGTGCAAACCTGCGTTACCTCCCCAGCTGCCCTTGGGCTCAGTGGCTGATCAGATCCTGCCATCCCTCTGCCTTGGGGAGGGGGCGTCCAACCAGGGTTTCCCCCGGCTGCCTTTCCCCTTCCCTCCCCGCCTCAGACAGGGAGGACTTTTTTGGGAGTTGATTTTGATCCGTTTCTTTCAAAGAGACCCACCCAAGCAAGCAAGAGCGAGTGCTGGGCTTCTCTATGTGCCAGTCCTGGGGCCAGGCATCCGAGATAGGATGCCAGCAGTGCATAGCCTCTTCTTCTTTGGCCAGAACAGCCCACACGTGTGCCCAGGCCTCTGCATGAAGCCTTCGACTGCTTTTGAACACCAGTTTGGTATCATGGACAGATGGATCGTGCATGGCACTGATCCCTGCCCTCCCCTCTCCCAGCTTTTGAGCCACACTTTAACCTCACCAACACTGGCACTCCTATTGCCGACGCAAGCCGGGCAGAGATTCACAACCCAAAGCGAGCACCAATTAAATGGAGCGCAGCAGCACAGAAGGCCCGTTCAATGGGGGAGGCGGCGGGAGGCAGATCCC
>JMFS01138719.1:0-35450 GCA_000699545.1 Podiceps cristatus | reverse complement strand
CCGCAGGGGCAGAGCACCAGCTCGCCCTCGTGGCCAAAGCACCCGCCCCGGGGCGGCTGCCTCTGTGCTCCCAGCCCCTGGCGCGCCTCCCGTTTGGGGGTCCCAGGTAAAGTGGGACGGTGGCGCTCCTGCCCCTCCTCACCGTGTAGATGTGGGTGTGCAAGTGTGTGGCCGCATAGGTGTGTAGCATGGGGCAGGTGTAGGACCATGAGCTTTTACACTGCAAACTTGGGCTCCAGAAGGCTGAGCAGCCCAGGTAGGACAGACAGGGTCCTCCCCAGCGAGACCGCAGAGCTACCGCGCGTCCCCATCCCGACGCCCCGGCAGCCTCCTCACTGAAGTCCAGCAGCGGCGCAGCCAGAGGCACAAGGCTTTGGGGACCCAAATCAGTAAGCGAGACAGACCTCGCCTGGTCAGGGCACCCGAGGGAAACCATGGGTCCCCGGGCTCACCCGGCGTGCTTGCAGGAGCAGGTACCTAGCAGGTGTCTTGCACAAAATGGGTACGCACAAAATGCCCAAGTGTACAGCCTCCAGGTTAAATTCCATTCTTTACACAGCAACATCTGTGACTACAGACTCCCCTGTTAAGAGGCTGCGTTTGACCCTTCTGCTCATGTATGCACATTGTCTGGTGAAGTTACCTAGAAAGAAAGAATGTAAATAATGACAAAAGGCTTTGTTCTATGTACTCCAGATCCTGTATTATGCCAGGAAATGAAATAACAATGGTTTCTGTGATGTCTGCTTCTTAAAGAAATATAAAGGAATAAATCTTCAGTACGATGCTTTGGCTGGGCACGTTCAGTCCACAGAAGATAATTAAAGAGTTTTTAAACTTCATCATAAAATACAGATGGTTAACAATGGTGAGAAACTCCGTGGAAAACACTGTATGGCAAACATCTGTCAGAATTAGTAACAAACATACATGCTGCTTTTAATCTTACACTGTTTGACATAATTTTGATTGCCTATAAATCTGCAGGTTTTGTTTATATTTCTATTTGTGTTAGGATTGGTTGCCACTTTATATTTGATCAGCAGTGCTGCTGTTCACCGTTGTGTAAGAAATCAAATAATGATTGTGTATATATAGCAATCTAAGCATTATAGTGCAGGAAACCGTAAACACAAAATTTAAAAATCTCTGTATATCAACATAAGCGATGTTCTCTCCAGGTCTTTAATGACAATCAATTTCTAGAAGTTTTTCCCAAATAACTGTCATTCATTGAAAACAACAGCATCTTTTTTGGTAGCTTGGTCCTGAAATGCAGTATCTTCCTGCTGCTGAGACACAATTTCTCGTTATCTGTCTGTTTTCAATCAGTTAGACAGTACACGAAGATAGTGCAGACATTTTTCTTCTCCTGCTTTTTTAAATAAATGTTCGTACATCGACAAAAAGGAGGAAAACACTTTTGCTAGATGCACCTTAGGAGTCAGAAGCTGTGCATTAGGGACACCTCATAACTCAGCTGGGTATTGTTGGATGACGCGGCAGATTCCTCCTGGGCCGACATTTCCATATGTACGCACCCAGCCTTAAAAAACAAATGGCTTATTGGCAAAATATGATGAAAAAGGTAGGATGAGTTAGAATGACAACGAAGAGGTTGATGACGTGGCTGCTTTGCCCTTAATTAGGACAGGCAGAGAGCCTTTTAGAATAATACAGTCTCCTCTCATTCCTTTGCAGCTTTGTTTTCACGTCTCTCAAACACGGATCGGTCTGTGATGCAGGGACCTGATTTTAATCATCATCTTACATAATCTCTGCAATCATAGTAAAGAGCAGTGCTGTTCAGTGATTTTAAAAATAGCTTTATTCTGCTATCAGCATACTAATTAGTACACTTGCTTATTCCAGCCTAGTTCATTCACCATCTCAGTTACAGAAGCCACGCTACCTGGGGTGTAATCAAATACGACTGGCTTTGCATATTACAGTGTTGTAAGGAGCGGATCATCAACCAGGGAGGAGACCCGGCTCCTGTCCCGGTGCCATCTCCTCCTGGCGCAGCAGGAGCCGTCCCGCAGCAAGGTCTGGCTGGTTGCCCACCGTGCAAAAAAATGGATTTGGGGCATATTGCCTAAAAGGCTGCAAACAGCATTCAGTCAGCCATTTTGAACTACTGAGCTTTGCAAACAAGGAAGGGGGAAGGGACGGGAAGGGAAGGGAAGGGAAGGGAAGGGAAGGAAAGGAAAGGAAAGGAAAGGAAAGGAAAGGAAAGGAAAGGAAAGGAAAGGAAAGGAAAGGAAAGGAAAGGAAAGGAAAGGAAAGGAAAGGAAAGGAAAGGAAAGGAAAGGAAAGGAAAGGAAAGGAAAGGAAAGGAAAGGAAAGGAAAGGAAAGGAAAGGAAAGGAAAGGAAAGGAAAGGAAAGGAAAGGAAAGGAAAGGAAAGGAAAGGAAAGGAAAGGGACCCGCTGGGACTCCTTTTCTCGAGGAGGAAAAGGTGATAGCATGGGAGGCTCCTGGTGGTGCATGAGGCATCCAGAAGCCATGGGGAAAGGACTGGGGAGAAGCCCTGTGTAGAAGTGAGGACTTGGCATCTGATGTAGGAAGCCAGCGTGGCTTTGTCTCTGCTAGCCCATTCGTTTCTGAGGACTTCTCCCTCATCACTTTTTAAAGCATTTTGCCTACTCTGAAGCATCGTGGCTGCCTGTTCTGTGCCACCACTGCCAGCATCCTGGCACTGTGGCTGCTCTTGGCCATCTGGGCCCAGCTGCCTCGTGTGACTGGCTCACGCAGGTACCAAAGTTAAACAATATTAAAATAACTGTCAGGGGGCTTTCCTCTGAGTTTTTAGTTAGCTTAAACACCTTTACCTCCAGTGGGCTCGACGGAGGCTGGTGAATGCTGATTTGAGTGAAAACAAAATCATGGCCTTGAAATTATTCCACTTGTTAAATGACTTGGAAGAGAATCATCAGCTGGTTCCCAGGTACTGTGTCAGGATACATCTCTGCTCCTGAAAAGTCACGTCTCAGTCCTCCTGTCTTCCTCCTGTTTGGCTTCATTTCGGGCAATTGAACCACATCCTAGGTGGTGGCAGACTGTCTGCCTCAAACACGAAATCTGGGTACTAAGCACCTTTCATCATTTTTATCTTATCTCTGTTTTTACAGCTATTGGCAGAGAGATCCCTCTGACTTAACCTGGCGTCTGACCTCTTAGACAGGCCTCACCTCACGCAGGCATCGTGTTTTGCTTTAGTAAGCTGGAGCGTAAACAAATGTGCAAACAGGGAACTGCTTAAATCTGGTGAACAAGAAGCCTAATTGCTTGGGCATTTAGTGCTCCCACACAGACGGTAGCTGTTTGCTTGCCCTGCTGCTTTACCACTCCCTTCGAATGAGGCTGCAGTAAAATTAATAGTCTGTGACAACGTATCTAACTGGAAGCAAATCAGTCACCTCCATCACACTGGTAATATCATCTCCATCGACAGTGGTGCTTGCAGCAACTGGAGGGCTAATACAGGAAGCTGGTCTGTAGGACAGGTCACTACTCAAGAAGTAAGGACTGGGCATGGCCAAGTAGCCAAGAGTCACCGAGCTCCAAAGCCGACATTGGGTGGCCTGGTTTAGGGTTAAGTAGCAGTGGCAAAAATGTGGATTAATTATTTCCAAGAGTTGGGAGTTTTGTTGGGATTTTTTTTTTTAAGGAAGTCATCTTGAAACAGCCAAGTAATAACTTGTGCCTGGCTGTGTTTGCAAGGTAGAATTATAATCATTTCTGGTTCAGGGTTCAGGGGCAGAAGAAAAGATTATTTGCTCAAAGGCAGGCAAAGTGTGTATTCCTTCAAGTGCCTCCAGATGTTTATTCATGCAGACTGTAAATGCCACTAAAATACATGAGAGCTCACGATGAGGACAACTGTCTGATGCGTATAAAAATAAAAAGACAAACATATTTCATTTTAGAAAGAAGACATGTTACAATAAAATAACGATTTTGTGACAAAAGAAGCTTCAAAGTGGCTGCCAAAGGAAGGGGTGGGCTGCCAGAAGGATTAGGCCATGAGAAGTCTTTCACTGGGGCACAGCCAGGGTTTGTCAGAGGAAACTTAGCCCCCTCCTAATGCTAAGGCCGGGGCTAGGAGGTAGGAAAAGCCTGGGCTGGGACTGCGGGGCAAAGGCTCAGCCCACGCCTTGGTAGGGAGATGGACAGAGCCCGGAGCTGTGGTGCGAGCAGGGCTGCAAAGGGGCTGCCAAGGGAGGGGGTGGTCTCCTGAGAGGGTCCTTCCCTGACAACTTTTTCATCTGGGCCAGCATGTTTTGCTTACATCTCCTTACCAGTGAGTCTATCAAATTGTTTGCATCTGCTTATCAATGAGTCTTATCAGGCTGCTGGGTTTCATCTGCTCAGGCTTCTGCTGATGTAGAAACTCATGGAAAAGACCCCAGTCCCAATCCCAACATTACCCAAGGCATCTCACTGCCTGTCTGTCTTTGGATTTGAACTTTCAAACTGCAAATTTTATGTCTCAGTCACTGGCTGTCATGGGGACAAATACTGTGTGGATGTATTGCCTCTAAATGCACAGCACATCCTGGCTGGGATTTAGTCACCTCTGGCAATAGAGACTTGCGCTTTCTCTTGCACTGCGGCTCACGCTTACCCAGAGTCTGAATGTGGAAGTTAGTTACACATCCAGGGGGGCATGTGGGGATATGGTACAACATACAAACCATTTTCAAATTCTAACCGGTGAGGAAAATCTTCAGCCTGCCAGCGCTAACGTCACTCAAGCTGTGGGGAGGATAGGAGACTGGTTGGTGGGACCAGATCTGGGTGCAGATACACAAGGCGGTTGGTGCCGAATTAACTACGCAGGGGTCAGGTCAGGACATCCCCGCTGTGCTGTGCTCTGAGCAGCGATGCTCGGTTACCTCGAGAGTAGTGCAGCAGGAAGGCTCTTTCGGGACCAGCCCTGACACCTCTGCGTGGCTTTGCTGCGTAGGCGTCAGCGGGACTGCGTTCTGAGAGCATTCGCTGCCTATCGGATCAGTGTCTGTGAGACTCTTACGATACCTTCGCCCATCACTCTCTGTGGGACCTTTTGTGCTGTGCCAGGGGGTCAGCAGGCCAGAGAGCAGCTGCGCTGGTCGAGAGGCTCCTGTGTGAACGGTCAGAATGCTTTCTGCACGGATTCTTAACGTGGCAAAGCAAGGTTGCGCTGCCTCGTGTTGCATCCTAAGCAAGCACCTGTGCTTCTCTAAGATAACCCACCCTATGCTATGCTCCGTGCAAGGGTGGATGCTCCAGAGCAAAATCCTTTTTAGACATAAAAGTAACCCAGCATGCTCATTTCATTCTGTTTGTGAGCCTTTCCTGCACGTGAGTGTTTACTGTCATGACACGAGCAAACACCAGCTCCAAACTGAGGCACTTGCCAAAATGAAAAAGCAAACGTTTGTCTTGCACAATCAGATTTAATGTCAGGGCACTTAATGGCCCTGACCAGCCTCATCTGGGGTCTCCACCTGCACTCCTGCCATGGACCCAGGCGCCTCATTTCAGCTCAGCGCTGGGCTGTCAGTCTTTGCCTGAGCTGTGCTGTAGGAGTACCACTCTGCAGCTCAGCCACAGCCGTGCCTGTGCCTGGCCGTGCACCCTGTTGATCCAGGCCCTGACCAGCAGACTGGCTGCCCAGCTTGCCACAGACCTGCCTTGTCACCGGGGACTTGCCCAGCAACCGCTGGGCTGTATCCGCCCCTGGTTACCATCACTGAACCTGGCTCTGACCAGCTGATTGACTTCCCAGCTGCCTCGAAGCACAAAGTTGCCTGATGAGATCTGGATACCTGCTGCCCTTGCCCAGGAACCGTGGGGCCGGGCCCTGGCTGGAGAGATCCTGCCTCTTAGGGAGCAGCCTGCCTCCCCGGCTTGCCGCACCGAGGTGCTCAGGCCTCTTGGTGCTGCATGAAGAGCTACGGGGCTCTTTTAGGCGTTGCAGCCGGGGCCTGCTGTGCCATGAAGCTAGCACATGTCTAATCTGTTCAGTAGGCTGGAAAATATAACTAATTCATTTAAATTGCTACTGCAAAAAAGTTGTCTAAATGTCTAATCAAGTCCAATTAGAAATCTAAATGGATTATGTTTTCCATCGGGATACAAGCGACAGCCTTGTTTCTAATCACCAGCGCCGGTATGGCAGCCGCGGCTCTGCGTTCCCCCCAGCCCGCAGGCGTACCACGGGCACGCACGGCTTCTTTCCCGTGAGAGCAGCTCACTGCTGGGGTCGCCTCGGCCCGCCTGGGGCAGAGCTGCCGGGCTGCTCACAGCGGGCAAGCTCCGTTGTCTGCCGGACCCAGGACCTCAAGCACTTCTGGCCAAGCGGTTCCCCAGGTAACCAAGGCTCCAGTAGCCCTTAACCAGAGGGCTGCCCACAATTCTGCCAACGGCACCACTAGCTTCTTCTCTGCTCTACTGACATGAAACAATTGTTCCCTTCTCTGAAAAAAGCAACGCACTTTTGTGGATGTTCTTTGATTTGGCTTGACCCCCTACTTTGCTCTGCCCTGATCCTTGCTTGAATAAAATTTTATATGTGAATCACCAAACAGATGTAGCTAATTCTGGAGGTAAAGCAAGAAAGCAAGAGAAGCAAAACTAAACCTGTGCTCTCCCCCATCACTTGTTGTACCTGTTGCATATTCATATTCTCAGGTGACAAAAAATTTCATGACATGATTGTATTTTGGGTATTTCTCAACTATGGTCTAACGGTCAGGCTAAACTTTTCTTAATTTTAGTACAAAGAAATGCCTCTTTGTCAATATTGGCCCACAGGTATGATGTTGGTTATCTTGTCAGAGATGCTGCCATCCAGAGAACCAAACCATCAGTCCTGGTTCCACTGAAGCTGGCGGCAAAGCTTAAATTGGCTGAAGAGCAGGGCTGTCCCTTTAATAACGCACGTCTGTAGGTGCATCTATTTACATGTGGTCATTTTTTACAATTTTAAACTAATAGAAGATTCAGTTAGTTCTTTTCCAAGCCTGTAATTTTCTTGTCATTCCTCTGCTTCCTTTTCCTTTACACAGGCTATTCTGCACAGCTGCTGCAAGTAATCTCTGCAGGCACACACAAAAACACGGCAACGATTTTGCCCCTCTCCCTCCCATGCACGTTATCTCGTTCTGCTCTAAAGGACCATCTTCTGGGCGGGGTACTGCAGATCCAATTAAATATGCTTCTGTATCAACACTGCTCCTAAGCAAAGTATATTGATTGGTGAAGCTTTGGACCTACTTTAATCAAGTAATCTAAACAGGGCTTAAGCTTCAAAAGCCTGGCGATGCTCCTAGCTTCAAAGCTTTTACTTACACTGAATTAATTTATCCTGGATGTTCTAATGCTCCCAGCAACCCTATGGATTATAACGTTAGAGGTTGCAATCATGGCTCTGATAATATTCCCTAAGCTTAGGCCATATTGATCATAAGTAATGTAAAGGCAGAAAAGAGAGTGGGAAACACAAGGAGAAAACAAAAGGCTTTGACTTGAAGCAGGGATGAATCTGTTCACCCCCGTAGCAGGCTGCTGAGAAGGAATATCAGAAGGTGTTAACAGTTGTTTTTTTCTTGACTAAAGATTTATTCCGATATGGACTCAGTGTCAAACGCTCATTTTCAGACTCCTTCTTGCATAATATTGTAGGGGTATTATGCCATAAATATAATTCTTCGGCAAAAGGAAGGTGGGTTTGGATTTCACTTGCAGTAGCTAGCACAGCATTGTTGAACAAGTGCAAGTTACAGTATTAGTCTCAGCTTGGCTCCAGGAAATGGAAATAACGTTTTTCCCCAGTCCAAGCAAGAGGTAGAAGCCGTTGTGTGTAGCACCCAATGCTAAATCATGTGCAGTAATCACAAAACCGATGCACAGTCAAGAAATAGACCTGGCAGTCTTAGATTAACAGTTGGACTCAATGATCTTAAGGGTCTTTTCCAACCTAGAAGATTCTGTGATTCCAAGAACATTTTCATCTTTACCAACCAACATGTTTATGTTTGTAAGAACCAGCAGGGTTCTTCCGTACACCTTAGCTGATGTATCAAACAACTGTGCAAACACAGGGAAATGTCTAACTCAAAGTGCACGTTGGTCCAAAGAAGCCATTAAATCTGATATGGTTTGACCCTCATTAGTGAGAAATGTGATGGTATTTGCTTAATCAAACATAACCGCACCCACTCCAGTGCTGAGGCAGGGTCCCTCAGGGCTGCGGGCACATGAGCCTGTGGCATCTGGCAGTTTTACCGAAAAGGCACAGGGCTGGCGTCCTTCGTTCCGCTTCCCCTCGGCAGAGACGCGGGAGTGTCTGTATGGGTGGCTCCATCCTGGCAGAGCACCGCGGGGGGTCGGCAGCAGGGCAGAGTTAACCTCCATCAGTGGAGGGTGGCAGAGGCCCCTCTCCAGGTAACTCCCAAGATTTCTTCTGTGGCCTTGCCCTGCGCCCTGCCTGTTTTCCAGAGATTACCATGAAAACAGCATATTGGTGAATGAATTACAAGACGATTTAAAGCAAAGATAACTTTCTCATTGTTATTAGGTGGCCAGGTGAAGGCTCATACTATTTCCAATACCGACTCTCTCCTGCTTTATGAAACTCAAAACCTATGAAGCGATTTCACACAGAGAGCTCTGATTACTACAGCAATAATTTCTTCTAACAGCCTTTCAAACACTTATTAATAGAAAAAATATCATTCAAACTGTCTTCCCATCACACAGAAAATATCAATGTTCACAGTGTGAACTTTAAAATCCCATCTGATTAGTTAATGCCAACAATTATTAGTGTACTGTCAATTTAGATTTCTTTTGTCCTACATTGATCTCAATCTCCATATACTGTGCGGTGCACATCACTTAAAGGTAACTTTCCTGTGCTGACTGGCTAGGGGTGATTTTCTGTCCTGCTGTCAACTGGCAGTGAGTAAAATGGGAAGCTTTGGTACATTTTCCTTGCTTACCACCAGTAGGACAGCATCTTTAAGGACACAGACACAAGCTTCAAGAAGGGAGAGGGGAAGTGATAGCAAGAACAGTGCCACTTGGTTTTGTTTCTTACACTCTTCTCTTACGCCTTTAACCTTTAGGCACATGCAGATGGCAGCTTTTCTATTTTCATCATGGCAGAGATGACTAGTACCTCCCATGAGAAAGGACACAAAAAGGAACCGAAAGGTCAGTCGTGGTCTAGGTAAGATACTGACAGTTCTGCACCTGGTGTTTGGAAGGCGTCAGGTCTGAACTATTGCTTTCATCTAGGCTGCTCGTGTCAGGATTCATGTTCCTCCAAGGTAAGGCAGCCTCTGGCAGTTTGGCGCTCCTTCTCTCAGCCCTGAATAAGCTTGAATACTATTTAAAATACTATTTAAATTCCAATTTTCTATATTGTGGCCAACATAAGCTTGCCTCTTTTTGCACTTAGGTTCCAGAATGGGTTGAATTATTCAATGGCCACTGATTTCTGAAGCAGAGTTAATATGGACTGTAGCTGCCAAAACCATGAATGAGGGAATCACACCAGTCCCTGCTTCCCTTACAGTTCTCCCACGCTATACTCTGAGATCTCGTACGAGTGACCAAGACATTTAGACAGCTGCACTACAGTGCAAGGGAGACACTGGCTTTTAGCTCTGCAAAATCGGCCTCTCAGGTTCACAGGTGCTGGAGAAGACTGAGGAGACTCGGTCCATCTGATTAGTTTTGCTTAAGGTCATGTAACCCAACCTCAGTCCTGAATAAATGCGGACTCCTTGCATTCATGTTTGACTTTGTGGGACAGTATGTTTTTTTTTTTTCTATTTTATTTCCAAAGCCCTTAGAAAATGTACATAGAGAGTAAACATCTGGACTCCTGATTTCTCTCTCCCCGTTTCTGCTCCCCCAGCAGTGATCCCTTTCTGTGCTGCCTGCAGGAGCAAATGAGTCTGCTTGTACCTCCTGTGCACTCTGGCCAGGCCATTTTACGTAAGCATCCCTTTCTGTTCTGCATCCAGGACAGCACATCCTGGTGGAGCTGGTTGTTGTCTTTAATCTCTGAAGGTACACATGCAGATGACATTCCACTCTGTCACCAGTGTCCAGTGGATAATGGACATGCTGTCATACCTGTGCTGCTTTCCCTGGGCTCTGCTGATCGCTCTCCTACTGAGCACATGGCACCAGACCACTTGCCACCAAGGATATACAGGCCAGGATAAACCTTCCTTGCCCTGCTCTTCCCAAGGCTTTGATACATCAGGCTCCTCCATTCGGCCCTCTATGGAAAGCTTTAGCAGCATCCTCCTAGTCATCCAGGAGCAGGAGACTATCCTGGCCCAGGCTGGACTCTCAGTCGCTGTGGTCACATTTGGGAGTCTCCCCTCTTCCCTTAGAGTTTTCCAGTGTTTGACCTTCATGGCAGCTCCCCCATAGTTGGCAGAGGTTGGAGGAGAGGTTTGGCTTGAAATCCAGCTGTCACTAAAGTATTGTGTGGCCTGATTTCTCCAAACAGCTTAATGACGATGCAACCAAAATGACAGAAATGTTTGGCTTGGACAATTCCCCAGCCTTGTCTCCTTCTACAGGTGGAGCTGCTTTTAGGACAGGAGACAGAATTATATAGTTTGAGATTAGTCAACAGCTGGACTCTATGTGATGTCTTCATTGCTAGGGGTCAGTGTGGGAGGGGTAGGTGTGTATCCACAAGGATATAGGTGGGGAATAGAAGCGGCAACCTGCTATGTTGCTGCAGGCTCCACTTCCCTGTAGACACCATGGTTTGGCTGCAAACTCAGAAAGATGGGGTTACAGGCAGGTTCTCGATACGGGGTAGAAGTTGAGGGAGTCCATTAACAGCGGAGGGGACTGATTAGGATGCATGATTGTATTGGACATGTGTGTGACTCCTCACTGATGGAAAGCTGTGGGCAACATGATTTTTTTTTAAGCATGGGTTGCTCCTTTCCACCTAAAGCCTGAGGCTTCCAACCTTCACCATGTTTGGCTACACCTGAAAAAGGCTCACATCTTGCATGGTCATGGAAAGCCTTGCTGCGGGTTTCTGTATGGAGTGATTAGCAGCTGCCTACACAGTGTGTCAGAGTCCATTTTACCTGATTTTCATCGTGGCATGCAGTAAGGGCTTGAGAGCAGTACCAGAGCAGATCAAGCATCCTCATACTGAGGAGGGAATAGGAGTTTACTGAGAGGTTGCAAAGCTTTCTGATCGCTCATTTTGTATTCATCTGCTGCTTTCAAGCAGAGGGTGGCAAGAGGTAAGGGAAACACCATGGTTCATTCAGTCATTAATTTCATAAATATAGGGAAAGGGTAGACAAAATTGGCTGTTTCCTTTGCTTAATGTTTTATCATTTGACCTTTATCTATTTCAGGAGATGAAGAATGGCAATATTGTACATCAGCTGTGCTGGCGGCTCTGAACAAAATTCCTGCGCCAGTTCCCTCTGGAAACTTAGGGGGCACAAATTTGGGAATTTTGACCTCTTCTCAAGCTCAAGCTGAGGCATGGGCAACGGGAACGGTGCTGTGAGGAACAAGCCTCCAAATGGTACTTGGTGCCCAGCTCTCCCTCACATCAGCATTGCACCAGCCTGGAAAACTCATCCATTTTCTGCACAGATGGGATCCAACAGACTGCTTTACTCAACACCAACACAAACCTCTACCACAGACTTACTTGCACTGCTGTGGACACACTTAGCAAAGTAGAGAAGGTTGAAAAAAAAAAAAAAAAAAAAAAAAAAAGATGGTTTAAAACCAGTTAACTGCATTTAGTACACAGGTTTCTACTGGATGACCAGTCTGCGTTGGTCACAGCAGAGAAAATTTCCTAATATAACCAAATCCCAAGTGACAGAGCAGGCTGCATCCCAGGTTGTGTACTGAATTGCTGTTCACTTTCTTTCTAAGTCTTTGTCTTTCTCTCATTTTCTCTCTCTCTCTCATGTCTTTTTTCCTTTCTTCGTGCAGAGAAGAGAAATGATTGCTAATGAATTGCAAGCATGGGGTATGGGAAGATCAGTTAATATGGCCCAAGTATTCAGTAATACAAATACATTAAAGTGATCAAGCAATGAATGAAAATTGACCCAAAGAGCAGGTTCCACTGAGAAAACATGTGAGAATGTAAATTAATGTGACTTGATGAAACTTGAAATGTCATAACACAGCAGGGCATACAACACATCAGAGGAAATGTGAAAATTATACTTTTTCCTGAAATCATAGTTTTCAAAAATAAGTGGCTTTTAAATTCTTCTAAAAATATAATAAAGGAATTAGTGTCAAGAAAAAGGTTATTGTTGTTTATCAGACTGCAGGCTCAGTCCATGGTGGCTTTTCACAAATATCCTCTTTTATTGCTCTGACTATGCAGGGGGAAAAGGAAAAGAAAAATCCTGAAGTCTTTCTACTTGTCTGGATCCCTCTTCTTCTTAACTTTGCACAAGGGAATTTTTTATGTTCTTTGGAGGGTAAATGGCATGCTAATCTATGGCTTTTTTTCCCCTTTGGCCATCTACTTTCATCCAAAAGTTCTAATGCTTAGAAATAAGCAAATAAAACAAGAGGAAAGGTCAATTGAAATTAGTCTGTCTTCTAATAAAACTTACTTAAAAGGGAGGGAGAAAATCATCAGGAGACAGAATTAAATAGTTATGCTGACAAGTTTCCAAACGCAAACAGAAAATGTAACATATTCTCCCCCATCCCACATGGCTGTACTTCTCTGGTGACGGCATGACTGGCCCATGTGTTGGGAAAGTCTTTCCTCAATCGCTGTCCTGAGAGATGACAGATTTTTCTGCTGGCCTCCATGCTGGAACATGGTCCTCAGAGGTCTAAGACATGAAGAGGAGGGAAAGATTCCTCCCCTACAGCACACCGCACAGACAGCAGGTGGTATGAGAACAGGTCCCTTCTCATCGGCAGAGTGGACTTCGGCAGGAAGAACACTGAGAGTGCTGGTCTGCAGAGCGAAAGGAGACATTGCCTCACACCTCGGAACTGTTATTGTGGTCCTCTGACTGCAGTGACCACGTGTGGAAAAGGGAGCCTCAGCCTCTTTCTCTAGCACCCAGTGCTAAAGGGGAAGACCGTGTACGGGATTCTGGCTGGAGATGGGTATCCTCCATGGAGTGTGTCTGAACTGTCCCCGTGCCAGCCACCGCCTCTCTGCACTGCTCCAGCTCAGATGCTTTCCTCAGACTATTTCTCAAGCTTTTATTTCCTCAGTCTTCCTAACCCTTTTTCTCTCAACTGAGTTAATATGCATGTAGGAAGGATTAACCAGAACCTATGTCCAAGTAGGGAAATGAAAAGACTTCAATTCCATAGAGGAGGGTGTCTAAGCAAGCAGGCCAGTCTGAGCTACCAGGGGATACCTGAGTACAAGGTACTCTTGATACAAACCAGTCCCAGCCCTTTTCTTGTAGAACTGCATGAAGGGAAGATGCTACTGACCACAGGGAAAGTTGGCAGGCGCCTGTGTAAAGCAGCCTGTTCATACACGAAAGAAATAGAAAACAAAACCAGAGAAAAACTCGTGCAAGTGCAAACCACAAAAAACAGACTGGAAAAAAGAAATACAGCAGGTCAGTAAAGCTATTAGATGGCTAATTGAATAGCACTTTACACAATGTTGTCTTCTTATTCTTGTATAATAGGTAATATTAATTTCATGAAATGTCATGATGATGACTAGAAACATAAGTCCTGTTTTGTTTTGTTCTTTAAAGGAATGCAGGAAGCTGGCTGTAAAAGAAAAGGGGAAAAAACAGGTTAAAGGAGATTTTACCACTCACAGCATGCTCAGAAAATTTGTGAATGCAACTTGTGTAGCTTTGCCTTGGTGCGAATAGCAGAGCGTGAAGCTGGTTGGTCCATTTTCATCAGTCAACAAGAGAAGTAGAAACAGTCAGTGAGAATGGGTTGCAAATCTTCTATGTCTCAGCCCAGGTAATTGGTTTTTTCACATTTGAATTTATATCCTGAAACATTAGGCCACTGTAAAGCAAATGACCAAAAATACAATAGTTTTGCTATCCTGAACAAAAATGTAGCCTTTTGGAAAAAATCAGCACTTCAACTAAAGGAAAAGATACTACAGATTTCATTTTTTTTTTTTTTTTTTTTTAATGTGACTAAGCAAATGATAAATGGGAAATTATTGAATAGCTATTTTTTTCTGAACATTTTATTGGCATGGCTTATGTGTAGCTTCTCTAGTTGGGTTACAGTGTAAATTAAAGTTATTTGTCTTGGTAAGGTTTTTCACTTATTTATTACAATTCGCACAGAAAGTGGAGTCTGAGGAATGAGACCCTGAATAGTCCTATGCCTTCTATTAATTATTGGGTAAAGCACACAGAAGAGCCTTCCACTTATATTAGAAATAAGTCTTGAGTATCAAGGAAAAATATGAATGTTTAGTGTTGTCTGGTTAGGATCCAGTTACAGATGGTGTATTTATTTTCAACATATAAGATGTACACCAGAGATCTCCAGGAATAAAAATGAGCCGAAATTGGCTGAGCACTGAACGGAAAAAATAGAGATCTGTGTTACATATCTTGTGTACTGGAGGCCACAGATGAGGGATTAAAAAATTAAGGCCATGGCTATTTACAGTGCCCAGCACAGATTGCTTTGAGTGTTATTTGAGTATTGTCATCCAGCAGCCAGCCAGCTCGCTTTATCCATGATTTAAGTACATCTTCTGCAGCACAAAAGGATGGCATGAGGCATGTGTGTAAGGTAGTAGCTACTATATCAAAACCAAACGTAGGCTTTGTCCCTCGAATCAAACTCCTCTGTGTGCTGAAGTGCTCGGGTCCCTCCCTGCCCGGGTGTGCTGCAGCTCCTCCAACCAGTCGGTACTTGTGAGAGCTGGCATCCCGCGGCTGGAGGTGGAGACCTACGGCAAGGAGCTCATCACCCACACCAATACAGACGCACAGCCACGGAAGGGCCACGAAAGCTTTCTTCTGCCAACTCCAGTGACAGGCACAGCTTCCCAGTGTTACTGGCATGAGGAAAAGCCTGGTAGTCATTTGTGTTCAGTTACTCAAGGGCATCTTTCCAACCATTACCCTGACAAAACAGGTTAATGTGGGGAGGTTTTGTCCCTGGGTGTGCTGGGGAAACTGTAGTGGGGAGAAAGCGGAACTCTTTTCCAAAGGATATGGCCACTGAAGAAGAGGGTTTCTAATTCCGTAAGAATTGGTAGCAGAATATGAAGCAAAACTATAGAACTAGAGCCCCATCCACTTACTTGGTAGAGTAGGAAGAAGAAGCCAGTTTGCTTTTCAGTTTGCAGAGTGTGTGATCTCTCCAAGAATCCTTTTATTTACCTATTTATGTATTACATTTCTGAGGCAGACGATTAAACTTCCCTGTTACAACCCACCTTTGACTCAATACATTATTGCATTACTTTCTGCATCCTTCACTGCATGTGTTTAGACAGGACTTCTGAAATATCTTGCCCGTGTTTCCCAAAGGAGGAGTCCATGGCCTGTGGAAACCTCTTCTGTCTGAGAAAGCCATGGGACTGTGCACAGTGTTTAGTCTTGCCTTGTTCTAAACAAACCTTACAAATGACCTTTCCCTGCTGGTAGACTTTTGCTGCTGGAAGTTATTTCTAAAGTGGTTTTATGTCTTGTCAGTTTGTCAGTATTTGCACTGGAGCCCCATTTGTCTGCTTGTGTTTGAGCCCTGAGAGTGCTTTGCTGCCCACTTTTATTTTTTTCCTGGTGGGACGAGATACATCCAGATACTCCTGGGTGGGAGTTATTATTAGGAATTTTCCAGAAGGATTAATTCTGGCTAGTTTCTTGTAGCCGTTCCCTTTCACTTCCCTACTATTTTTACTCGGTTTTGGGTGGCAGCCTTTGTTTGTGGCTTAGAACCAGCAATGCTAGAAGAAGAGACATTAACACCCCACAGTGCAAGCCAATTTTTCAGAAATAAGCTCATTTCATTAGTAGCAACTGTGAACCTCAACTGGAATCTGAGCATTTGGGTGAGCTACACCTCAGAAGAATTTAAGAAGATGAGCTGTTGGGGAAAATCCGAGCCAGAAGTACAAATACTAGGCTATATCATCGCAGACTGTAGAGTATCGACAGTGATGCCCATACTACTGGGATCACTGGTAGGGACCAGGTCTTTGAAAGTTTCTCACCAGGTTAAATAAGATCCAGTCACAGCAACTAATTATCTGTACATTGTTGAAGTCCTGGGATTGGTTTCAAATAAGTTTCGGAAACCAAATGAATTGCAAAGCAAAAAAAAAAAAAACAAAAAAAACAACCCAAAAAAACAGGAAGCGTAAAATATTTTACAGTTGCTTAATAGAAAAGGGGACTTTATAACAGGTTTTTTGTTGCAGAACAATTGTGTGGTTTATGCAAACATATTGAAAATTATTTATTCAGATGATACAAAACTTAGAGAGTGAAGAGCTGACCCCTTAAGTCCCCGAGAAATCGGTTTCAGTAAGATCAGGATTTTACTCTCATTCCTTAGTCTCCGACATACTCTGGTAAAATTGTTAATTATTGTATCTGATCACCCTGTGCTAAACTGACTTACAATTTTCCAGCTCATAGGCAGCTGTCACAGCAGTACAAAGGCTTCACTATTCTTAAGCAAAACTGAGTCAAAACATTTTTATGGCATTTTGGATATTGCAGTAGCCTTTGAAGAGCTTAGTGATGACACAGTTGGAATTAAGGTACAAGTCTCGGGTTCCATTTTGTGTTGCTTGATGCTTGCTGTTATTAGCATGCTTGGTTGCCTTCCTTCTTAGTGAGTCTGTGAGCCGTTCGTACGAACCACTGAAGTCTTGTAGCATGGTGTTGGAGCATCTCTGGCTAAATCAATATGTAAATCCCATTCCTTAAAACCAACAAAATTAAAAGAGGAGATCTCAGTTTAAAAACTATTTAAAAGAGTGTCAGCCACCCTCATTTTGCTGTCACCTGCCCGGAAAGTAATGAAGAGAATGGATACAAGTGATTATGAATTGTAGGAATAAGCACAGAGGGAAGGTCAGGCTAGGTTTTGTTTTGTTTTGTTTTTTTCCTCAGGAGCATGAGCTGGTCTCCATCAGGCAAGTCTGTTGAGTACCAGTCGTATCATCAGAAAACACCATGCTCCCACTGCAATCTGTACAAAATGGGATGGACTTAAACCTCTTATTTCTCATTCTCTCATTCCCTGCTGCTGCTTCATTTCTTTGTACTATGCCCCCCTTACACACTTTATTTGCTAACCACTGCTATCAGCAGCAGCAACAGCAGCAGCTCCACGTCTGTGCCAGGCCACGTCCCTCTCTGAAGCAGATTTTGCAGTGGTAGTATTATACATACCACAAAAGGAACATCTGTTCCACGCTATTCCTTCCTCCCCCAAGCCACCTCCCTTATTTCCTCCTACTCCCAATCCTTGTTCTTTCGACTTAAATATTCCTCCTGTATATAATTTCCACCACTCATATTTGCATGCTTTTGCTGAGCTGCTGTTTCTTAGCACTTAGAAACATTTTTCTTTCTTCTGCATGGGAGGTCAGCAGTGGGTTTGGGGTTTCTAGCAGCACCTATTGAGTGATATTGAAGTCAGATGAGCCAAGAGATATCACTTTTCCTTCCTTTGCATCCTTTCTAAAAGGGTACAGATCACCTGAGTCATACTGGTCATCATATTGTGAAATCCTAAAGGATTTTAAAGTGGCACTAGACAGCCATGTTTAAACACCTAAGTGGCTCCCCTGTTGTTGTCAGCCAGCCTCTTTCTCCGAAATTCCACATTATCGTTTGTCATCAGATCTCATAACTTGGCCGTATCCAGTAGTGTTCACTAACACGCAGCGGGCAATTTCTTAGTGGTAAATATTCTCATTGCTCACATGAAGCCACAGAAGCTTCCGAAGCCATTTATCCCAGCTCGTGACATGGTCTACTGTTGTAATGCATGAGGCTTCTTATACATTTCTTCTGCGTGTCTTAAGAGCAAAATCCTTGGAATAAGGATGGTTTTCTCAGCACAGGGCAGTACTTCAAGGTGTGAGTAACAGAAAATCTAAAGTATATTCCACAAATGGCTGTCCAATTATACTAGTCAATTTTCTGTAATATTCTGTTTGGAGGTTTTATTACTGATTTTGAACTCAATGACAGTGCTCACATTGCCTTGAATGCAAAGTGACCTGGATTTCAACTGGATGTATAAATTACATGTAACAAGAACCTTTCAACAGCCTTCCAAATTCTTCCATTCTTTCCAGGGTAGATTATTATGATGTACCTTGTCAAGAGGAAAGTACCAAATTGCATCAGATTTGGCCAACCTTTTCAAATAAAATGTTGAAGTCGAGATCAAGTATTATATCCTTATGTTAACTAGTCAATGCAGATGTTGCACAGCTGTATATTTTCATAACTCTTGCATAAATTATCATATCCTAGTAACTATTTATACTAAAAGAATGCATTGTACCCAAACACCTGTTCACATGTTGTGTAGTCAATCCTGTATCTCTCTACATATGTCATGTATTTATCAGTATGAACTTGGGGGCTAAATTATCTATGAGTGGTAAAGACAAGCAAGAAGCAAATAAGTGACCCTGAATGAAGGCCAGTAAAACCATACTGCAGCACCACAGAAGCCTGTACTCCACATATACCACAGGAAGAATTTTTTTGGCAATTTCCAGGTTCTTCCAGTTCTCTCCACTGCATCCCTTCCGTGTCTCGTGAAGGCAGACTTCTTTCTTCAGCCTCTACCTACGGCATCATAAAAATTGTGCTCCTCCCACCCACTCAGCCTATCTGTGGCTACAAGCGTCATAGAAACAAAACGTGCTGTTTGCCCATTTGGAGAAAGGAGACATCTTTGATTAGTAGGAATGTCTCTCTCCTCTCTAGCTCTCAAGGTCTCTGAGGAATGGCCTGTCACTCATTATATGTGTCAGCACTTAGCAGAGGGGGCTGCCCCACTGGAAGCCCGGGGGTGGTATTGCAGTACAAATGTTAGCCATGCAGGTTGGTGGTAAAATGATGAACTGCACAGCCATGCAGCGTCATTTATCACACAGCCTTCACTTCAACGTACAAAGCATGGAACGTAATAATTTCTAAAGATGTATATTACTTTTTCTTCCCCCCTTTTTGTCTTCTTTGGGGGGGAATTTAGACAACATCATAGTAAATTGTGGCTAAGAGAGATGGCACTATTAGAAAATAGGGCTGCAGAAAAAGTGCTGTTTCAAAATACTAAAATGTTTAGAAAAGCTTTACTAGAGGAGGCTGAAAAATATTTGATGATAATCTGCTCTCGGTCTAGGAAGAGTAAGATGATGCTGATAAAGTAACGTTCGAAACTTGAGCATTTGTCTGTGGCATTAGAGGTTTTAATTAATCAGCTTTCCAAATGGACTACAATTTATCCCTGCGTTTGGCATTCAGTCATTGCAGATAGTAAACTGTACTTAGTAATCTTGCCTATTCCTCATGCATCTTCTTGACGGACAGACGGGAGCTGTACATCTGCCTGAAGCCAAAGAGGTCCTCTCACACATTACAAAACCCATCATCAAAACCAGACCAACAAAAATTATTCCCCAAAGTCAGCAGTCCTGTGATAGCAATGCACAGGAGAGCAGGAAAGGGTGGGAAAGGGAGCAGGAGAGCTTGATGGGAAGGAGTCCGCAGGGCAGACCAGGACTGCAAAGTGACAGGAAGGCACGTCTGAGACTGCTGGGAAGGCGCACAGGGATAAACGAGGCAGTTTCCCACAGACCTGAACGTGCAAATGGCCTTTGTCTCTCGCTACATGTGTCTCCCACGGGGAAGTCTGGCATCTCATCTCCTGGGTCACCGGGGAGGAGGGGCCTTGCCAGTGCATGTGTGGCTGGGAGCTCCCAGCCCCTCCTCACACCCACCACTTACTCTGCTGCTAAATGCAATATGCTTTGCCATTACCTAGCTGTAATTTGTTAAATCATTATAAAGAACTTTATCACTATAAAGAAAAGCTTCAGCTGCAGAGTTAAAAGGCTTGTTCCAAACATGAATATTTCACATGAAAGAATTTCTCTTGTTTCAAACCATTCACATTTCCCTTACATGTTATTGATCTGATTGAACAGTTCCCAGATCAAAGACACGCTGGTAAATGAGCAGCCAAGGTGGCAATATGCGAAGTGGACAGCTGTTAAGAGAGCAGCTTAAATAATTGCTCAAGGATTTATTGGGTAACATGATTAATGATTATGGAAATATGATGACATGATACCAAAGAGTAGTGTGCAGTGATTGATGGGGAAGTTGGATAAGGCCAAGCTTAGATGCCAGAGTATGGGAAACAGTAACATAGCTTGTAATCATGGTATATGTGGTGCTTACTTGTTAGGAAATGTTGGTATTTATTCTTGCATTCCAATAGGAACTCAAACTGATGTATGTAATATTTCTCTAGTAATGAGGTTAAGGAAAAAACCTTCTGTTAACAGTGCATTGTAATAGCAGGATTGTTTCAAAGAGACACTCTGATCTGTCAAAAAAAAAAAAAAATCTTTTAAATCCTCACAAAACTTACTGGAAGCTCATGCTGCTGTTTTAATTAACACCTGAGAGAACTATACATAACACATTAAAGGAGAAAAAGATCTGTTTGTAGAATTGACAATAGTTTGCATACAGACAGGGGATTTTTTTCCTGTTTTTTTAACCTCAAATTCCGGCAGCCAGCAGTAGCATAATGCAAGAGATGGGAATTGAAGGGTAGAGCTAGTCCATGGCAAAAATGTTGCAAACTCTTGAAGATGGTTGTCTGTTGAGCATCGCATGAGATTCCTATTCATGCTGAGCTGGTGGGTGACACAAACCCTCCTCCTCCTTCAGAAATTTTAGTTTAAGAGCTCATGAAACATAAACTAATGATTTGAAAAAAATAATAAAGAGCTATTATAAAATGTGAAACATTAGCAGGCAATTTTAGAGGTGAAAGTAGGCAGCAAAATCCTTAGTGTGAAACCCCAGTCCAGAAAAATTGAGTGTAAAATTCCAGCATGGGCAGGTTGTTATTTTGTTTTGTTTTGTTTTGTTTTAATTCTATTTCTTATATTGAATATACTTGAATATAAATAGGATCCTACACTGGATTTGAGACACACAGTTTCTGTGTGCCAGAGGCTTGGCTGCTGTAAGTGAGGGGACCTCATCAAAATGTTTGGTTGGGTTGCAATAGATGACAGCTATTAGGCCCGGAACTCTAGATCCTGCCATTAGACGGTTGTGGTATGACAACAATTGTCAGAGCTTTAAAAAACAGAGTGATGTGAGTAGAGCTATTTAAATGAAAACAACATTGCTCATGCTAGGCAAGCAGACAGCTCTCGAAAGAAATATCTATATTTGAAACCTTGGAAATGTTGTTAATCTCTTCAGGGATGTGAGACAACAACAGAGATGGCGTAGGATTTGAGAGAGATACCAGGAAGTCTGGTATTTCAAAGCCATAATCTAGTTTGCAAGCCTCAGGAGTGAGTATTAGTGAGATTACAGTTTTGGTGAAGAGTTTTCACAACAGAGGGCAAGAGGTTGAGTTGGAACATCTGTTGGCATTTACGGACAATTCATTTGTAGCCTTAGGTGACTTCCTTGGCGTGATTCGGGGCACAGGATTAAATGGTGGGTCAAACCCCCAGTATTTAGTTACAGTCATGTTCAAAACACACTGAAATATTGTCTCTTTCTTTAATCCATCACAAATACCATCTACTCTGTCACTCTTCACCACTGGGAAGGCCTCACCTCATTTTGTAGCACACACAGACTTTCCCACGAGAGAAAACTAGGATCTCTCTGCAGCCCTTTCACACCAGCCGGACGTGCCAACTCTGCCTGGCCCTTCTAAGAGCTGTTTTGGGGGCAATCGCAAATAGGGTTTGCTATAGGGTTCACGTACCATTTCAGTCATTTCAGTATTTTAAACATGTAGCCTTTAAGTACTACGTGGCAGTGACTGCGTCTGCCCAAGAGTCTCTGTACGCTGCAGTCACGGTGTCAGAACCGGTGAACTATAATTTATAACCTTGTGCACACCTGTAAAAAATCTATTGTGAGCTTTTATCTTGTTCCTCTTCTCTGAGCAGAAATTTGTTCTTATGGTTTCTCATGAATGCTGGCACTGGCTTTTTTTTTCTAATTATATTTATACCCAGCATCAAATCTAGGCTAGCCCCACCTGGCTTCTGCAATGCACCATGACAAATTCTGTGGCACATTGGGATTTCTGCAGTGGCGCTCTTTTAAAACAAACCAAAAATGTGATCAGGAAAATCTTGTTTATCTACTTTGCTATAGCATTTATTTTGAAATACTTTGTTGACTGTTCTCCTGATCATTTCAGTTCTCATTATTTTTCCAGCTGCCGGTTGTGCAAACCTACATTGTAGAAGTTTGGAAAGCATGTTAATACCCCTGAAATTGCATATGGGTCAGCTGAGGTTTTGTGCATCAAGCTGAGGTGGAAATGCTTATGATGTTCTTGTTTCAAGGTCTGACTGGCAGGTGCTCTGTTCTTTCGCACCCTCCACCAAGACCATAGCTCATTCTTGGCCAGCCCAGCTGTCACATCCCCTGGCAATCCCACTGGTGTTCCAGGTTCCTGGGACCTCCCCGCATACCCCTAACAGGCAGTCCTGCTTCCAGGTCCCCCTCAACACCTGGAGAGGTGAGAAGGTGGCTCTGCTGCTGCCTGGCCCCTGGGCTGCTCCCTCTAATACCCGACTGCATGGCGACTGGGCAGCCAAAGCCGTTTTTCAGCCTGTTCATCTTCCTGGCTGCAGTTCTCCCATAAGTTGTCCTTTACACCTTTGTAGTGTACATTTTGTAGTTCCACTCCATTTCATATTTCTACTTGAGAATTTAATTTTTTCATTTAGTTATCTGAAAATAGTTATTTAGCTGCAGGACAGGAACTCAGGTAAGAATGACTGATCAAACCTTTCATCTGTGACTTCAGCTTTATGCTTGGGTTGAACTGCTCTTGCTGTGTCTGGGTATTGCAATCAAATTATTAGAAAAATATTAACTGAGTTAATTTGAATCAGTGTAAATGACTGATTAATACTGTAGGCATTATAAGAACCCAATAACAGAGGCAAAAAATGATTCCTCCCCCCCAATGAAATGCACTAGAAAGTTACATTAGTTACTTAGGCTTGTTAGGGCTACAAGAATGATCCGAGGGCTGGAGCACCTCTGCTATGAGGACAGGCTGAGAGAGTTGGGCTTGTTCAGCCTGGAGAAGAGAAGGCTGCGGGGAGACCTGATTGCGGCCTTCCAGTACTTAAAGGGGGCCTATAGGAAAGAGGGGGAGAATCTTTTCAGTAGGGACAATGGTGATAGGACAAGGGGTAATGGTTTTAAACTGAAACAGGGTAGGTTTAGATTAGATGTAAGGAGAAAATTCTTTACAATGAGGGTGGTAAAGCACTGGAACGGGTTGCCCAGAGAGGTGGTGGATGCCCCATCCCTGGAAACATTCAAGCCCAGGTTGGACGGGGCTCTGAGCAACCTGGTCTAGGTAGTGGTGTCCCTGCTCACTGCAGGGGGGTTGGACTAGATGACCGCTAGAGGTCCCTTCCAACCCAGAACATTCTATGATTCTGTGATTCTATGATTCTACATGGATTATTAATGAAATAGGGAGCACTTGGCACCTTTCGGAAGGCAGTGAGGTTGATAAAGAAGCTCCTTTCACAGAACATGAGAGTGACCTGCATCGCAGGAATCCCTAAATCATTCTGAGATTGTGGGTGCTTGTTGGCATAACGAATCTGATAGCTTCAAACCTGCTTCTGATGGAAAGGTGTGCAAACCATAAAACCTCGCTGCTATGCTTTGCACATTGTTGGAAGTTGTACCAACTGAGGACTGAAAAAGTAAATGAGCGTGAAGGTAAAGGTTCAGATCCAGAGAAGAACTAGAGTTGCCCGCATGATGGGTTCAGTTCTGTGTCAGAATTGCATCCAGTTCTGGGGTACCCGGTAAAAGAGAGACATGGACTCACTCTGGTGAGTCCAGCCAAGGGCCATGAAGATGACTAAGGGATCAAAGCACCTTTCATATGAAGAGAGGCTTGGACAGCTGGGACTGTTAAACCTGGAGAAGGCTTGAAGGGGATCTTACCTGATGGGAAGGAATAAAGATGAGGGAGCCAGACTCAGTAGTGCCCAGTGACAGGACAAGAGACAAGGGGTACAAGTTAAAGTACATGAAATTCAAACTGAACACAGGAAGACTTTTTTTACTATGAGGATGGTCAGATGCTGGCACAGGTTGCCCAGAGAGGTTATGAATCTCCATCTATGGAGATATTCAAAACCCAACCAGACACAGCCCTGGGCAACTGGCTCCAGTTGACCCTGCTTGAGCAGAAGGGTTAGACTACATGGTCATACAATCATCGAATACTTTGGGCTGGAAGGGACCTGTAAAGGCCATCTAGTCCAACCCCCCTGCAGTGAGCAGGGACATTCTCAACTAAATCAGGTTGCTCAGAGCCCCGTCCAGCCTGGCCTCAAATGTTTCCAGGGATGGGGCTTCTACCACCTCTCTGGGCAACCTGTGCCAGTGCTGCACCACCCTCATTGTAAAAAAATTCTTCCTTATGTCTAGTCTATATTTGCCCTCTTTTAGTTTAAAACCATTACCCCTTGTCCTATCACATCAGGCCCTGCTAAAAAGTTTTTCTCTGTCTTTCTTATAGGCCCCCTTTAAGTATCGAAAATCACAGTAAGATCTCCCCAGAGCCTTCTCTTCTCCAGGCTGAACACTCAGGTTTCAGAAACAGGGATTCTTAGTCTGTCCTGGTTAAACCAGGTAAGTGACCTGAGAACCAGCTTTAGGGATCAGCTATGTGGGTCCAACAGCAGCTGCTTCTGTTTTCTATAAAATGTAGTTGAAGAAAGTAAGCAGTAGCATGTTATCTCTGCAGTATCTTAGTACTTCTCTCTGTTAGAGAACCCACAAAGATGCAAATTAAATTATTTCCACAGCCTGAGATGTTCAAACCCAAACCTTTCACTGCCCCAAAGCACCAGCTACAAAACCAGTGTATTGCAAAGTGGAAGCATTCTTCAATTTTTCTGTTGAAATTACTCAACTGTATTTAAAATAATTCCTACTTTAGTGCACCAGACTTGGAGGATGACAAGCTGGACTAAAATCTGAAATTTGTGCTTGGGTGTACAGCCCTTATCTAAGCTCAGTTTCTCTTGTAAAGCATCTACCTCAAAGTAGCCTACAGCCATGTAACTGGGGTATTCCTGTGGGAGGCAGGAGCTGTGAGTATAAATCCGAACTAGAAAGACGTAATTAAGACCCTGTAGAGCAAGGGATTAAACCACACTGCTCTGCTAAGCACTCCCTATCGCAGTGACTGCGCACCCTGCATGCCAGGTGTGAATGTTGCTGCAGGTGTTGAATTCTGCAGCTGTGTGGACTCGGTTTTGGAAGGTGGACACTTAAAAGACAGGAATTGCAACAGTAAATGACAAGTGCCTAAGTGTCCTTCTGGATCTTGGCTTTGCTGGCTTAATCTCCAGTATGCTTCCCCAGATCAGAGCTGCGATACTTCATCAGAGGTGCCCGTGGGGGAAGAGGGAGGAGGTGGCATCGCAGTGCAGTATTGCTGTATTTGCTTTTTGAATAGGCTCTAGTCATTAGTGTTGTCACATCCCTGGAAATTCACTCAAAGACGACATTTGAAGGAGAACCTCTTTCTTCCTGCACATGCAAACGCACACAAGCAAAGTTTTTTTGATGATGCTTTCAGATAAACAGCCACAGAAAATCCTCAGTTTCATTTTATCTCCATAGATAGCCCCAGGAAAAAAAATTCACTGCTTCTGCCTGCAGCCTAAACAACTCACTTCGCTGCCAAGTGCCATCTTAAAAAGAGGAACAATATAAACTAATTTCATACCTATTCAGTTCAATAATAGGTATTGTTCTAACTATACCTCTAGTGATAAGAGACAGAACAGCTTATTTTCCATTGCTAAGCAACTGTTAAAACAGTGCGCAGAATTCATCCAGCTCTAATGGGCTGATAGGAATCAGTGTCTGAAGTTCGTGTTTGTATTCTGGAGTCAACAATAATTGTCCTTCTCTATTAACATTCACTTAAGATAGTTTATGGCTGCACCAGATTCAATTGGGATTCTGTCTTAATGGTGTTCTGAATGGTCTGCTCTCCTTTAGAAAGAAGTATTTAACCATAATGCATTAAACTGCTTTAATCCACTTGATTTGATGTAGTGATGAAGTGGCATAGAAAGTAACACAGGAAAAGAAGGTAATATGAAACACTCTGCAGAAATACAAGCTGATGGTATGAATGGTACCAAGTCGCAGGCAGAGAGTTTGAGGTATTCAGGTAGGATTCCATAAATCACAAGATGGCATTTGTGTCTGAGATGCAAAGACACCTGCACAACCCCTATCCATTTGGAAAAACAGAATCTAGGCAAGATAGATGTAAAAGCCTAAGTGCATTAAACCATGGGATTTTTTTCCCAATGTTAATTTATGAGTTCAAATTTTACTCATCTGCATACATGATTTAGGAGAAGGGACTTTCTGGCTCCAATCATGCCTTACTGAGGTAAGGAATGGGCAAATGAATAAATGCAAAGGAAGAAATGTTGCACAAGAGGATCCTGCATTCATAAGCATTTCTTTAGCTGCAGAATGATTTCTGTGACCTAAAAGGAGAATCCATTATCACGAGAGGATGATATCTCTTCAGATGTCTTCAGATCTCTTCCTTACCTGTGAGTAAGTAAAGAAGCATAAGTAAACAGCAGTGCGTAAGCGGAGGGACTGAAGGCTTACTGCTGCTGGCGCTAGAATTCTGTGCTTGTACCCAACACCACTCCATTGCTTTTATGAATGCATAAGCATATGACTAACGCTTATGCACGTGAGCAATCCCATCACATTCAGCAGAACCACTACTGTTCCCTGTTGAGAAAACGCTTAGATGCTCTGTTGGCACAAGTTGAGAAAACCAACACTTTGTCAGATGGAGCCCATGCAGGCGAAACAACATTGCCTTGCGTAGCCCACTGTGCCTCACACCATGACTTGCAAGAGCCAGGTCTTAATGAAACAACAGAAGAATAAGTGCTTTGAAATAAGGACTTCAGCCAGTGCCTGAGTCAGAAGACTAGCTCGTCACACAATGATAGGAAAACGTGGGGGTAAAAAGTTGAGACTGTCCCTCTGCGAAGCTTACGGCAGCGTCTGAGTCACACAGGACATGAGAAAGCTGCAGGCAACGGCATGCAAAGGAGGCTTGGCCTGCCTTCTCCTCTTATGTAACTCCCACAGCAGCATCTTCTCTGCTCCATATATAAACCCAGAAAACATCAAAAAGCTGTTACTGAAAGCAGTACTCTTATTTATTCATTTGTATGGGCTAAATGTGACTCAAAAAATTAGATAGTTTCCACGCAAGCTTTAGTACAGGACCAGGCGCTTTCCTTGCTTGTCCTGGTAAGACCATTTATTTCTGGGCTCATTAAAACGATGTTTGCACCCCCTAGTGTATAAGAATTTGCAAAAAAACAGGTTCTTGTAGCAGCCTTAGCTGAATGAGGATATTTAATATTAAACCATAATAAAATCTCCCTGCTACAATCTTAACAACCTCGAGAGAAAGGATTGCAAACTCAAAGATCATCCTAGGCATAATCCCTCATGTCCTTGTAGTCAACAATTGCAGGACCTGAAAACTGGCACTGCTGAGTTGGATTTTTATTCCACCAGAACATACCAGGGATCTACAGTAAAAAATGAGACTGTAACGAAAACAGTCAATTCAAATCCAGACCTTCCTGAAACTCAGGGGTATTGGATCCAGCTTCAGCCCATTAGTGAGGTAAAAACTGTAGTTGTGTTTCACTGAAGGACAGGGATCTTTGGATGTAGGATTTCATTCCAGTTAACAGGAACTGTAAAAACAAGAGGTGTGTGCTTAACTGTCTTCCAAGAACTACTACCCAGATTGTCAAAGATAATTAGATTTCTAACTTCCGATAGTGGCCTGCATCTCACAGTTTTGCATTAGGCCTTAATATACCTTAAAATCTTCTCCTTACAGCCGTGGATCACTTTCTCATTCTGCAGATGTGACTTCACTTATGCCAAGTTCTGCCCATCACATTAAACAAGGTGGAACTAGTCCCTGAGATGAACGAATGTGCTCGCCTTGTTGGGACCCAAAGTGGCAGTTCAGCTCCCCGCGCCCAGCCTAGGTCTCTGGAACCGGACCAGACCCAGGTTCTCCTGGGACCGGACCAGAGCCAGGTCCTGGCTCCCAGCTGTGAGTGGGAGCGGAACAGCTTACGGTCACACCTTCTGGTGCCTCTTGCACTGAATTTTGAGGGTTGGAATGTGTGATGCAAGCATTCGCAGCATGGCCTGGTACATGCTGTTTGGCTGATTGTCAGCAATGCTGTCATGGGCAGACTCTCATCTGACCAACTTACATGTCTGTGTTTTCAAGAATTCCCCTGCTCACCCCTCCACTGGAGACAGGATTTAACCATTGCCCCTGAGGTGTCTGCAACCCAATCACTGCAGGCTTGCCAAGTGCCTGACAACCAGAAAAATGGTATTTCCAAGGGAAAAAAGTGGTCTGTTTTCATTATCCAAGCAGAATTAAATGAAAAAAGGCAAACAAACTATATAAATGATGAAAATTAAATTAGATTTTATTTACTTTCATTATCTAAGTAGTTTCTTATAATAAATGTATTCTAAAATATGACTTTCAGCCAATGATATTTACTACATTAAAAGCAGACTGATTTTATTTACTGTATAAAGCTTAATAGTTCCTCCAAGCCACTTTATTCTGTAATTTAAAATGAATTCTTTGGGCTTTTTTTCAGAACAAGAAACTTGGCTTTTTGACAGAATAGCCCTTAATAACTCACACTGAAGATACTGCCAGGAGCTGTGATGATGACTTTTGTCAGGTATTATTTTCTTCCAGAAGAATGGAATCATTGTGATATGAATGCAGAGTTCTTTTTGCCATTTGTGTAAATAAATAATAATAACATAATATATGAAAAGCACCAGCTTATTGCTGCTAAGTGTCCCCGAAGAGTTACATTTCAAGGCTCACTATTACCACTGTGATACAAACTGGGCAAATGGTATACTGAGAATATGTTTAAAATAAGCACGTTAACAATACGAAAATTATACTGGCACGTGCAGGTTCAAATTTTTAAAGCAACTCTCCACCCATATTTGGAAGCTGGACTAATTATTTGCAACCCCCTTTTTTTAAATCAAAAGCCGGATCTTTCCATATCAATTAATTTCTGGTTTAGAGCCTTTTTGGTTTTTTCACTATAATAACTAGATACCCAAGACAGTGATTTCTGTTAGACAAAATTCCAACTGTTGAAGTTTATAAACTCTTAATTGTAATTAAGAAAGTGCTGGGACCATGTGTCTCATTTCTAAGAACAGAGACTAAAACACTATCTGTTTCCTTCTGTGGATTTCACGCTGGCGTTAACGCCAGACGGCTGAGGCTGGGCTGTGGTGGTGCTGCTTAGCCCCGGCCTCTCACCCTCTCAGGGGCTGGTGAACATGGGACTGTGGTTCCTGGCCACAGGGCGTAGAAATATTGACTATCAGGTTGAGGTTCAGATGCTGCTTGACATCATGATGGTGAAGTCGTCACTCTTGCAGCCTGTTTGAAGTGAGTTGGGGGAATTTTAATTTACACATTGGTACCGATAGCAAGCAAATAGGAGCGGGAGACTGCTTGAAGTCTCAACAAATAGCCCAAGTGAACACCTGAATTGTTTTCCCAACAAAAATTGAGATATTTTAGCAGGAGAATATGGGGTTATTGGTACAGAGCCTGTTACTGGGATGCAGAGCTCCTAGGTTGCAACTAGAATAGCCCCAGGACTCTAAATTAGCCACCTAAAAGAAGTGGAGATAGAAAACAAGAATAAGTTTTATTACACTATAAAAAGAAGTCTTGCACAAGCAAGCAAAATCTGCCCATCACACCTGTCATTTTTCACAAGAGGGTGTCAACATAAAGTGTAGGTAAAGAAGAATGACATACTGCTCTCCGGGGGATTCATCTTAAAATAAATGAAGGAGTGGAAGATGTGATATGCCCCCCACCCACCCCCAAATAGTGAAAATATGTCAGGAATTTGGAGATGAATGGAAAGGCTACATTAAATCTCCTTAAAAATTCATATAGGTGTCATGTAGAAGTTCCTCTTAAACTTCTCTGCAGCTGTTGCCATTCTGTTTATGGCCATATGATATGGCTTGCAATGAAATATACTGGCTACATTGAAATTCCATATAAACTGAAATGAGCCTTTGCTCTTGGGGCTCTCAAAGAGAGTGCCGTACTTCCCTGGTCTTCCAATAAAGCCCAATGATGTTTCCACAGGAAAGGCAGGGTGAGACGCTTCTACTCCTTATAATATTGCACTGTGCAAAATAAAAATTATATATGAGACAGGTCCTTGCATTGATTTTACAGACAGGATTATCTGAAATCATATTCAAGGTTTTGATTGTTTCTTTCCTTTTTAAGGAAAACTAGTCCCGCTGTGTTGTTGGTGAAGAGCTGTATTTCATCTAATAACCAGTTCTTGTCTCTTTTGTATGTCTAATATGGTACTTTATATGAATATTAGGGTGCTTGTTCATGGGGAGATTTTTTTCCTGCTCCAAGAAGGCTGAAGGATTTGAGCCTTTGCAAAGATGCTCATACTCAGTCAAATTTCCCAGCAGCCCCCGGCAGCTATTATTCCAAGAGGCATCACCTTAACGTCTTGGAGAAAAAGCATTACGGTTAATGCAGTTTGGCAAGTCAGTGTAATATTCACTGCATTACCTTGACATGGTTTAATGGCAAGAGCAGCATGCACTCTGTGTCCGAGAAAATTACCTGTTGACCCTTGCTGTAGCTTGATGCCTGTTCTTAACTGGATAGCTATGAAATGGTGTGGAAAATCTTATATGAATTCCCCTTCCCTCCCCAGCTCTGTCCCATAAGGGACTCATTTCCTATCAGCTTGCCTATTGAAAAAAAGAAACTGGCTTCGGTGTTTTCATTTGCTACAGTATTATTTCATATACAATGGAGCTGCCCAGTGAACCTTCCTCCTGGCCTCCCCTCCTAAAGAAAAGATAAACCAATAAGAGAAGTGAATATAGAAAGAACTAAAGAGAGGGAAATGCAAAAGGACTTTTTTATGATGATGGGAAACAGAGACTGTGGTACACCCTTTGCAGGAAGCAGCCTTGGTCCACTCATGGGAAATTCCTTCTTTGCTCGGGAAACAGAGCGGCACAGTGAACACACAGGTGGTCTTTACAGCTGTGTAATGTGAGAAGACTAAATTTTACCCCTCTGCATGAATAAACAATTAGTTGTGAGTGACAGCTGGAAAATTAATTTCATGTTCTTGAGAGACACTGGGTGATGTCAAAATGCTCTGCTGATTCTCAGAAGAGGCATGTCCTCTTCCAAGGACCTCACCCCTGACCAAGGAACCAAATCCATAAGCAGTGTTGTAAATATGCAGGGCAAATCAATTTATTCCTTGGCTTGTTGGCTCGGACTGCCAGGAAGACGCCCAGTCAGTGCCAGCCCCACTGGTGGCTCCTGAAGTGCACACAGCTTCAGAGAAGTGACCACCCAACTTACCGCTTAAGAGCTCGTTCTTCCCTTAGTTTGGTGGGAATTTAGGCAACTGGCTGGGGCAGACCTTTGGAGCCTCACGTGATGACCCTGCAAACTCATCCTGCTGGACTTTGTCTCCTCCTCATTGCCAGGAGACTTACTGGTCAGACAGGCTGGTGTGACTAGACTTGAGCTCAAAGCTTCTCTGAGCTTGAAAGCTGTAAGCTGGAGCCCACGACACAATAAGGGCTAATATGCCACTCATGCACGAGGATGCTATTTTTGCAGTATGTTGCACTCATCAGACGTGTCAGTGCCTGAAAAAGGTGGAAAACAGTAAAGAGGCAGGTCCTCAGTACCTCCCTTTGATGTCTCAGGTAACATGAAAGGCAGCCTATGCCACTGCTCTGGTACAGTGACACTAAAAAAATCAAAAGAGAGATAGAAATCATCAACTGTAGAGGAGATCCCTGCAATTTGGCAGTGCTCCCAATCCATAAAGCTACTTTTCTGGTTTCTCCCATTAGCCCAACCGCAGTATGTGCAGAGCCAGATTACTTACCAGGCCAGAATATTAACATCCACAGCATTAATGTTTTGGGGCCCTTAAAATGAAGAGCACTAACAGAAAAATCTTTTCAATCCTTTCATATGAAATCCCACCATTCTGAACTGACAAAAATAAATGCAGTGAACTTTCAGTGATATTGCACCATATAAAAAGGTTATTAAAAATGTATTTGAAGGACTAGCTTTGTCAATACTAATGCACTGAAGAAACGGAGGGTTTCCCAGCTCAGGCACTGATGTACAGACTTAGTGAGGGAGCGATTACTGCAATAATAGATTTTGGTAGCTTAAGTTAGACAAGCATTTTTAGACTTCATATGCAAAGAATCACCCTCTGTCATAAAAAGATGGGTTGCTCAGTAATATTGAGGTGAAAAAAGAATATGTGTTTAAAGGAATACGGCCATGTAGATATTGGTTCAGCTGTGAAAATGTGTTTGAAAGATGGGGAGAGAGATAAAATAGAGCAGTGTAGAGGAATAGAAGAGTACTGGTAGGAATGCAAATGATTTATCGGTTTATTTGTTGATTCTTATTTCCATGGTAATCAGAGGGGTTTTTAGAGATAATCTGTACATTCCCTAAAGTGATGTGAACATAGCAACAAAGTGCCACTGCATGAAAATTTTAAAGCACAATTAGCTCCACTTTGAGAAATGGGTCCATTCTCTGATCATGAATTCAGACACCTCTGACCTTGCCACTCATTTTTGGACTAAATAACTGCTCGATCAAGATTCAGTATTCCTACTAAGGGGTTTTGGCACATGTCTTCCAGGACCAAATGAAAACCAGTCAATCTTGTTTTATTGCTGTAAATGAGCCTAGAAAAAGGAGATAGCAAGGAGAGAAAAAGCCAAGCTTTCAAATTCTCACTTACTTAGGATGATGATAAGAGAGGTAAGAATTTATTTTAGTTACCATTGTGGGTTGTTTTTTTTTTTGATAATGTTCCCTTTGAAGAATGCAGAAAGTACTTTACTCCTCCCATTGATATGTGCTGCCACTTTCAGTTTTGTTCTCCTCAAGTATCCCAGCTGACGTGTTTCCTTCGGTGTGTGAGGGAAGGTGAACATCTTTCACTCCAGCAGTCAGTCCCTGTTGAAGTGAGAAGGTAAGTGCCAACCGCCTCAGCTGTGCTGCCAGCTCTCAGGCGGGCTTTGTACAATCCCGTCTTTGTGAGCCTCCGCTCCTAAAGAAAGTATCAGCTGCCTTCTCCACCACTTTTTTCAGTGCACAATTGTCTGCCTTTCCCAGGTTAATTAACCAGTGGAAGTTCTTGAGGATTGTCTTTCTTAAGGGTGTAAAGTTTAGTAAATACTACACCCAGTACAGTTATTCTTGTTCAAAGAGGGCCCTTTTGTCCTACAGCTGGAATCTGGGGCAGCGCTTGCCCTTAGGGGTGACAGATCCATATCCATCAGGACTTACAAAACCTTGCTGAAATCTTTTCTGGTTGTTCTGCCTCAGTAGTGATGTGTGGTAGGTTTAAGAGGACAATATAGGGCTATGAAGATGATTAAGGGCCTGGAGCATCTCCCCTATGAGGAAAGGCTGAGTAAGTTGGGACTGTTCAGCCTTGAGAAGAGAAGACTAAGGGGGGACCTAATTAAAGTTTATAATTACCTGAAGCAGGGGATGCAGGGGGAATCAGCCAGCCCCTTTTCAGTGGTCTGTGGGGATAGGACAAGGGGCAATGGCTGCAAGCTGGAACACAGGAAGTTCCGCACCAACATGCGGAAAAACTTCTACACAGTGAGGGTGACAGAGCCCTGGAATAGGCTGCCCAGGGAGGTGGTGGAGTCTCCTTCACTGGAGATATTCAAGACCCGCCTGGACGCCTATCTCAGTGCTATGTCCTAGGGAGCCTGCTTTGGCAGGGGGGTTGGACCCGATGATCTCTCGAGGTCCCTTCCAACCCCTACAATTCTATGATTCTATGATATGGTAATACGCAACAGGTTTTCATAAAGGGTTTTTTTTGTTGGGCTTTTTGGGTGTTAGTTGTTTTTTTAAATAATGTTTAAGTATGTTCTGGACTTCTTGTGCATTGATGTACTTGCATAATCCCCCTCCAGTGGGGATTTCACTGACTTTCCCAAGTTCACAGATGGGCATGCGGTAACTCAGGCTGAGCATGAAAAGGGGCAACAGGAGAAAGTTGCAAGGTCTTTCACAAGGCAATAGAATTTTTTCTGTTTTCCAGGGTGTAACAATTAATCATGTCAATATTATCTTGATAATCAATAATCTGTATGCCTTTGTTTTCTACAATATTATCCTCTTAAACTTCCATTGCATTACACACTTGCACACAGGCACACACATGCACATACATATAACTTTTCAGCCAACCTGGCTAACCGGGGAGGTCCCAATGGACTGGAGGCTGGCAAATGTGACACCCATCTACAAGAAGGGCCGGAAGGAGGATCCGGGGAACTACAGACCTGTCAGTCTGACCTTGGTGCCAGGGAAGATCATGGAACAAATTGTCTTGGGTGCCATTACACACAATTTACAGGGCAACCAGGTGATCAGGCCCAGTCAACATGGATTCATGAAGGGCAGGTCCTGCTTAACGAACCTTCTATGACAAGGTGACCCGCTTGGTGGATGAGGGAAAGGCTGTGGATGTTATTTACCTGGAATTCAGTAAAGCCTTTGACACTGTTCCCCTCAGCATTCTTGTGAAAAAAATGGTTGCCCGTAGCTTGGACAGGTGTACACTCCTAGATCAAACACTGGCTGGATGGCTGGGCCCAGAGAGTGGTGGTGAATGAAGTCAAATCCAGTTGGCAGCTGGTCACGAGTGGAGTTCCCCAGGGCTCAGTGTTGGGGTCACTCCTGTTTAATATCTTTATCAATGATCTGGATGAGGGGATCAAGTGCACCCTCAGTAAGTTTGCAGACAACACCAAGTTAGGTGGGAGTGTGGATCTGCTGGAGGGTAAGAGGGCCCTGGACAGGCGGGATGGATGGGCTGAGGCCAATTGTATGAGCTTCAACAAGGCCAAGTGCTGAGTCCAGCACTTGGGTCCCAACAACTCCAGGCAGCGCTAACAGGCTTGGGGAGGAGCAGCTGGAAAGCTG
>KL289922.1:27129-54673 GCA_000699545.1 Podiceps cristatus | reverse complement strand
CCCCCGCAGCTTGGCTTTAGGTACCCCGGTTCCACACGCCTAGAACAGACACTCACCCGTGCTTTTGGGCTCCTCGGGCCGTGAGGCTGGACTCCGCGCTTAGGGCGTCGGGAGGGGTGAGGTGACTTCAGAGCGTAGGTCCCAGGGCACAGAGGGGCAGAGGCTGCCTCCGCGGGGTCCTGCGAGGCTGCCGGCAGCTCAGGCGGAACCAGAGCGCGAGCTCTACCCCGTGGTTATGCCACGGGTGGTGGCACAGGGCCCCAGAGCCCCCTGGGTCACCAGGCACATCAGAGGTAAAGTTTTTGAGGGCTCTTTCAGGATCATTATTACAGCTATACCATAACACTCGCTCTTTGGAAATACTTACATACCAAGGAAGTTTCTTTTACAGTTGAAAATAATTCGAGATGGTAGCGGAGTTGTTACAACTGTATTCATTATTCAACACATACTTCACTATTTAAGCAAAAGCAAAGCCAAACCATTTCTATTGTGGTACTCCCGTCAGGGACAGACAGGTAAGACCTGACTGCCTACGTAAGAGCCAGTCCTAGGCCAGGCAACAGCGAAATGCTGTCGGCAGTTCAGAGTGGTCGTTCCTCCATTCCCCTTTGATCTGGGATGGGTTGAGTCCTCTGCCACTGCAGGTGGTGTATCCCGTAACTGAGTTTATAAACTTACCAAGCTTCAATCTAAAAGATGCAGATTGTTATTTTTCCTTTCCAAGTACATATTCAAGTCCTTTTGTTTTAAACTGACAATGTCCACTAAGAGGCTTCAGAAAATGGAGCAGTCCCTTTTAACACTTTGCAGACTTTGTGGCTAACTAGATATAGCCACCAGTAATTATCTCTAGTTGCAGCAGTTTGATAAACCCAGGATAAATTTTGTATAATATGGAGAATGCAAGACCAAATTGCTATGCACTTAGACTGAATTTAGGAAGTCAAACTCAGTTGTTGCATAAAAGTCAGGTTTTAAGTAACAAAAGACAGTGGAGGAGTTAATAATGGCCATTATTCTTTATTTGAACTCTTGTCTGGTTAAGATATTAGTAGCTATTTATAATAACCTGAACATTTACAATTTGGAAAGTTTATTCTTGGTTACAAATGCAGAGTTCATTATACATATTCACACAATTGTAAAAGCAATCTGTACAGAGAGACCATTTTAAAAAAATTCTAGTCTCTGCTTTTATTACAGAAAGCACAAGAAAAAAATATTTTTGGAGGTCTCAAGCTAATGTACTGTCCATTACAGCTTTAAACTAGAAATACATGATGTAGTACTAATTAATACCATTTTAACATGTTAAAACAATGGATAAGAAACACTGTTATTAACGCCTTAATTTTTAAAGCAGTTGTTCCCCAAAGAAATGACTAAATAAAACAGTTTGCATGGCACATACATGATTAAAAATCACAAAGAGTTTGCAAATAGAGATGTTAAATACATTTTTGCTTTTTAAAATATCTATATGTATTTCTTTTTAAAGATGATACATTTAACAGAGATTTAGTCAGCTTTGTATAAAATACCACGTTAAATACATTCAAAAGAAAACTGCTTTTCGCAAGGTGTCCAAACTGCACACGCAGGCGAATAGCTCTTTCTCCTTAGCCTTACTGGAGTGATGCAACCACTTGCATAAATAAGGGACACTTGCATAACATGGCAGAAGATTAATCCCTATCGGCATAATTTGAAAACAAATATGGACAGAAAAAGCCCACATTGCATGTATTTTTCTAAACTGTATGCAAATAAGTGAGATTGTCATTTAGATTTTGAATACCAACGGGTACGGTTTCTCAAGTTGTTTCAAAAATGCTAGCATATATGCCAGTTTTAAAATATTTCTATGTCCAAAGTAATTAAATGCAATAGAGCAGGTGACTTTCAACTGACTGTGGTATTTTGTGCTGAACATTCATCGTATTGAATATTTTGGATTGTTTTTTAAGATACCAGAAAAAAGAACCCCAAATAGTAGCGCAAAAAGTAGCTACATTATGAGATTGTCTGTAAAACTGCATTCTGCCTATGAGACCCACCAGCAAACCCAGCAGGGCTCCGACTCTCTTTCTAGCTGATGGCAATTTACTACCTCTTCCACTTCATTTGGGAATTCGGGGGGATAATGAGGGTGCTTTTGCTTTGCAAAACCAGGTCCTCTTTTTTTTATGTAGTTGTAGAAGTGCAAATTTGATACGCACCCACCTAAACTTAGTAACACCATATGAAATGCACTCTTCAAAGTTAAGCATACAACGCAGTGTTTAACAGCAAATAAAAAAGCAGCAAGAGGTATTAGTGTAATTTACAGATACTTGGGATATCTCCATTTTAAGTTTCTGTTCGTTAATATCTACATTATATAAGAAACCACACAGAGACACACAAGTGAGCTGACTGTTCCGTGAAACTGCGCAACTATGAGGCAACTTCTATCAGAACTTAGCAAACAGGGGTTGATTGTTGTCCTAAGCCGTAGGAAAAATGCAGATGTTAATAATGTATTTCTTATTCTACTCTGTTGTCAATAATGCCACTTCTTATGCATTGGAAACTCATGTTTCCCAGCTTTCCTGTGGTTTTCCCCCAGGCTCTCTACAGTAGTGCAGAGTTATACAATCTATTAAGTCCTTCTTCCATTCATTTCTAAGTGACATTTTTCGACGCTTATTTAGCTGCAGATTACACAATCGTTAAACATCCCCTTTGTGCCATTTCATGGTACACAAGCATATGGAAAAATTGCAGTGGGTCACCTGGGGACGTGAAAATACTAGAAGTAACTTTTAGCTTACAAATGTAAATGCTAATCAAGGAAAATAAAGTTTAGGAAATGGATTTTTTTTTTTTTTTATTACTCACTGTTATGCTTCAGTCTGCAACAGATTCCCCAAAGTGGAGCTGTGAAGTATTTCAAACTGTAGTAATCATGGTTAGGTTCACCGCAGCGCTAGCAACACATTTAAAACGCAGGTGACTCCAGTGAATGACTCTAGAGTGTGAAAAATGGACTAGAGTGACCAGACATATTCTTCCCCCCCCCCCCCTTTTTTTAAAAAAAAAATATCACTTGCAAAAGGGTCCAAGAACTGTTGTTACATTAATGCTGTCCTGCAAGGTTGCCAAGGTCAGTATATGCCACTGTGATTGCCTTGGCAAGCTGAAGCGTCTTAGGCCTCTTGAAATCTATCCAAATACTTCTTCTCTCACTTGAAAATATTCCTGGTTAAACAACTGGAAGGCTGGTCCTGTTACTAAGCACGTCAGCAGATACTTAACAGGTAAAACGTAGGAGCTTCAAATAAAATAAAGCAGTACTGAGGTGGTTCGCCACCCTAGCTATGCTAGTGCAAGTTGGATCCAAACTCACTGATGATCTGAATTCAGCCAGATGCCTACAGTATTTGTTCAGGATAAGTGGTTTGGGGACATCTAAATTTTTACATTTTTATCATTTGTTGTTAATATAAATCTCTTCTTTGTAAAGAAAATAATTCAAAGTTTCTGTGCTCTAAAGTTTAAAAATGGAAACTTGACAGGTAACCTATACAGACAGATTTTATTTGTATAACACTTTAAATTGTCTGGGCAACAATGGGACTAAAAAAACTCATAAGAAGTGAGAATATGATGGTATTTCCCAAGAAAGAAATACCAGATTGGGAAAAAAAGATTAAACTTTTCTATCTATGTGCTTCTGTTTTACAAATATCTGTTCCAGCCATATAGTTATGCAAAAGGTGTGCCTGTCTCTATGTGTGCTGTCAGTTAAGGGACAGTGTCATGGCATAAAATTTGTCCTGGTATAAAATTTGTTTTTATTAAAAAGATTCCCCTCTAGAGGGCAGCATTAAATCAGTATTCAATGGCCGGGAAACCTGAGCTCTAAATACTCCGTTACAATACATACCAAATTTACAGGCTAATAAGGCACAGCTACATTGACCAAGGATGGTTATTTACCATTACGATAAAGCTGGAAATTTCTGCCATCTTAATATTTTAATTAAGCTATGCATTACAGACGGGTGAGTTCTTTCATCCCGGCCCAAGAGTCCATATATTTGGCTGATGGTAAAACCATGTGCTATGTATAAAAATTCAGAGATTCCTTCTGAGCTGTGGGCTGGCGAGATGGTAAATGCTGCAGACTGAAATTCTGCCTGGAGTGATCGGCTCGGCACGAATACAGCCAGCACGGTTGTGCTCGGTTGCAGCAGCTGAAATGGGACATGGGCCTTGCAAGTGAATTTATGAAATTACGGAAAAGAAAACGCATCAGAAAGTCTCTTATTGTTAGAAGAAATATTCTAATATTTTAAATACACAGGAGAAAAATTCACATGGAAATAAATTCATCACCACTATATATACAGCAAGTGTTAGAAGCAGTGTATACGAAAAAGGCAACTCCCTCCATGGGAATAAAAGCATGTAAGCATGTGGCAGTATCTTGATATTTGTTTTGTCAAAAAAACCCAAAAAAATCCCACACAACAAAAAACCAAACCCAAACTAAAATCCCAGTGCTTTAAGGCTTGGAAGCAGTTTCAGTTTGGAGTCAGACTGGGTTTTGTCTGCCACCTGTTTCATAACTCAGAGCAATATTCCCGCACTCACCGGCCAAGCCCACAATTCCACAGCAAAATTCGAATAATTAATCTCACCTGCCCCCGTCAGCACAGGCCAAATCATCGGCTTCACGCTCTGGCAAGGCACCTCTTGAGCTGCCAGCATGCTTTCAGCACTCAACTGGGGGTACAGACATGGGGGTTATTTGGCCATGTTATGTTCCCTTCCCCCCAAATCCATTGGCCCCAGGAGCCTTAGGCGCGCTCGCCACGCTCCCAGCCGGCTGCGGCGTCACCGCTCCAGGGGCCAGGACAGCCGGCTCCAGCGGTACTCGCGCAGTGCTTATAGAGCCACCGAATTGTTCGGGTTGGAAGAGACCTTTCAGATCGAGTCCAACCCTTAACCCGTCACTGCCAAGTCCACCACTAAACCATGTCGCTAAGCTCCGCGTCTCCATTTGCCAAGTCTTGTGGGAAGGGAGCCCCTCCTTAAGGGTTTCAAGTGAGTTCTTGTGCCCTTAGGACTCAGTCTGGGAACTCTTGCTTCCAAAATTGATGAGGCTACAGTATGTTGGAGAGAGGATGTTGGTAGTATCTGGAAAGAGCCCTTAGCTACAATTTCAAATAGAACAAGCCTTAGAGAAGGCTGCTTGTCTCCTGTTCCTGGGCAGCAGGCAGACGTGGTTATCTTAACGTAACAGAAATCACCACGCTTTCGTGGTTGCTTGAACTGGACTAAGGAACTTGATTGGCAAATGAGAAAACAAAGATAAAACATAAATTTGGCCAGGCTTCAGTATTGCCCAAGATCAGTAACTTAAGTGTATCACCCAGAACGTCTATTGATGAATCCATGAAGCTAACGTACTAAATACTGTAGTGATCAAGATAGATAAATCAATTGCTCAGTCTCAGACTGACCTACATTTCATAAGTGTTAGCAGCCTCCCTGTCAATCACCTTTATTGCTACTGACACCCAGTGCTAACCTTCAGCTGCATTTCTGAATTCCTGCAAAACAGTCTCACATTCTCTCAAACGGGGTGGGGGGGAAGAGGCTTCCTGCAGAAAAAATGCACAGTGTTTTGTGAGAGGCTGAGATAATTACTGAGTTTGGAGCAAAACTGCCAGTTCTTAAAAGTAAAATTTATCTTTGTGAGCTATTTGCAAACCCAAAGTATTCAAAAAGACCCACATAAACATTTTCGTGTGGAAGGAGAAAAATCATCAACTAATCTGACATGAATTTGCTGAGCAAAGCACATCTTTTTTTAAACTCTTCCCAATAAGATCATGACTGCTCTGAAACAATTTATCATTTAACAACCTACTTTTCTAAATCCGCACGTGTGGAAAGCACATGGAAGTCTAAACAGACTTCCTCTTAGACTCTGCAATCGATACAGAAATCGACAGTTCCTCTAATGCAGTCAATCTGCACGACGCGATCGATAAGGAACACTGAGTTCAGAATAGAAAAGCCAAATGCACCGATCTGAGCCGGGGACCGGGAGGGACTTTGAGCGCATCTGACAGCCTTGCCCAGGGAGCTGCCCCTCGCTGTGCTCCCGGAGCTCTGCTCGCCGCAGGTCTCGGCTGCTTTGGTGGTGGAAGGGTTGGTAGGGTAGATGTACTGCCAGCAGATCCGCGAAGATCTCCTGGTTAGTTCCTGGTAGCTGAAGCGGCAATACGCGCTGAACAGCAGGATCCATACCTGCCAGCATTTCTAATGGAAATGACAGCGGCAGAAGTCCGGAGAAGCTGCCACACGCAGGCTGCCGATCTGTAGGGGTGCAGTACATCGGACGCCCTGAGCGTACCAGACTTGCTGCGGGTGCATAGATGGATCCTCTTCGTATGCGCTGGACTCGCCATATTCAGGATGCAGAATAAACCGATGCAGAGAGGGTATTCGCCTGGGAATTTTCAGAGATGATCACTAACAGATTTGGCAGCTGAGGTGGTAGCGCTGATGGGTACGGAGAGTAGCCGCGGTCCTGTGCGAGGAGGCTATTTCTAGCCTTCCTCCTTGGCTGGCATGGAAATGCCATGAGTGGTCAGGCCGTGCCTTGGGGAAGGGGAAGAACATCCTCAGTTAAGAGGTTTAGTCGATTCAAAATGAGCTCTCTTCCTTGGTTACGAGCAAATGTCTTGGGCTCTGTGGCAGCAGAGGCTCTGTGTTGGGAGGGGGATGGCTGCCGTGCAGAGCGAATAGAGCAATAGGTAAAGCACTCTTCTGGTATTCTGTATCAATGTTTTGCAGGCCTGGCAGTGGTCACAGTTGATGCCTACAAGCACTGGATATTCCACAAGTTGAAGACGGAATACTGACTTGTTTACCTGAAGATAATAGGACTTCGGGGTATTTCCTCAGAGAAAATATAAATTTTAATATAATTTCATAAGCTTTGGAGGTTAGCTTGTCTTGTAGCTTCAGTGATACCAAACTTCAAGTAGGAGCTAGATAGAAAGCTGTTTAGTTTTTGCCAGCGTATGTAAAACAAGACTTTTCTATCTGCATTGTAGATTGTTTGTGGACACTTCCAGATTCTTGTGCTTTCCGCAGTCATTCTGGGGACTGAACTCTCATTGATATTGATAGAGGTTCCATGAACAGGAGATGTGCAGGATTTTGAGCGTAGAAGCCCACAGTGTGGTTTGGAGTAGTGAATTGCTTTTAGTTTGGAGAAGACTAGGGGAGATGGGAAGAGCAACTGTACATTAAGGGAACAATTACAGATCTTCTTCCCAGTGACATCAATGAGAGATTTGCCTTCAACCTTCCACAGAAGATGATTTTTAGCTTTAATTTGGGACAGTAAGGGGTTTTTCAAAAGCACTAAAAGCCAGCGGGAGCTTGTTCAACTGCTCCTTATGCCTTTAAAAACCCCTACCCCAAAAGCGATAGCTAACAACATGAAATGGAAGTAAATAAAATGCATTTTCATTGCTGTTTTGAGTTACATAATTGTTGTTTCTTGATTTGTTAGTTGACCTGAATGTACACAGATTTAATCTATATGGTGACCAAGAAAAGAGTCAGTAACTGGTAAAGATGCAAGGTGTAGCCACAAAGCAAGCAACGTGTAGGTGTAGACCCTAAGCAGCTAACAAAGACGGGTAACAAAATTTCACTGCCTACAGCCATAAGTCTTGTGTGTTCACATCTGCCAAGCTAGATGGCCGTTTCAGCATTTACCAGCACATGACAAATACTCCCAGCTGACTAAAAGGATAAGCTCAAGGACAACTAGGACCCAGCCACAGATAACTCACAGTCCAACATCACCCCACCCGCCTGGAGCACTACGCATGTTCCTACTGTTCTTGGGAATATCGGAGCAAGAACCACCTTAGCGCTAGGTCGGCTGACACAGGGCAGAGTGCCCCGGCACGGTCGCAGCCCTCTCTTGAGTCTTCTCTGGCAGCAGCTGCCATAAGAGATGGTGTGGAACAAGGATCTAACAGAGGGCTTGGATCTACTCAGTACACCAAAACTGACTCCCTTCTGCATTCTCTGAGAACAAGGCCTCAAATAACCGCAGTATCATCTGGTTTGATACTGTGGTCAGGCTCTTATTTTCACCTCAGGCTCCTACACAGAGCCTAGCAACTTGTGTTGGGCTAAAGTATTTCCTCCAGAAATGATCTGTTAAATCAAAAAGGCATTAAATGGGGATTACATCACTGGCCTGGTTAACATTAACCAGTCTCACCATTAAAACTCTATGGCTTTTACTTTATTTGAGTTTGTGTAGCTTCAGCTTGTACCCAGTGGACGGTTATTTGTACATCTTTCTCTGTTCAGTTTAAGAACTTGTTAATATAAAGTGTCTCCTCCCTGTAAAGGAATCTTATTGCCTCTTGCTGTTCATTGTAAGCTGAACAGACTTGCCTGTAAGCCATTTTCTTCCTCCCTGAAATAATTTTTTATGGCTCTTCACTGCACAATCTCCATTTTTCCCAACATCTTTAAAAATGTGACCAGTGCAAACTTTTAATTGATCTCACTTAATGCCATGTGCAGATATCAGAATCGTGATCCTCCTTTTATTCATTACCCTGCTCTGCATGCAGTGTGCCCGGGATGAGATAATTTAAAGAGACCAAAAGAGGGGAGAGGAAGAGGAGGACAAGAGGAGTGTGCAGAGTTAGAGTTTATAACTAAACCCACGTAAACCAAGAAAAATCAAACCCAAATGAACCCGACAAACCCAGACAATTAAACACTCCAAACTCCCAAGTTTTGGGAACCCCAACAGCAACATGATGTGCTCTGTTTAAGAAAAGACTTCAGCAGAGCCCCCCACCCCCACCCCGTGCTGCAGCTGTCTACACTGAAAGTATTACCACGTTTTTGTGTTTTGAAATTCTGCAGTGGAGGTTTCGTGGGGAATTTGGGTTCCACGGTAACAAAGCGGTTGCACAGCTTCAGCCACAAACCCCAGAACGGGACCCAGAGGTGCTTCCTCTTGAGGAAAAAAAAGCTTTTCTCGATAGTAGTGGAAATAATCCACAGGTAGTCAAGGTGGTTCTGTTTAGCCAAAGAATTGCTAATTCCGTGGTATCAACAGCAGGAGGCAATGAATGGAGCTTGGCTTTGTTTCCTCTGCAAGTTGCAAGTTCTTTTCTTGTTTGACCACATGGTGTAACAGCAGCTTCTTTGGTTTTAGGGCTGCATCCTTTTTTTCTTCTTGGTTTTCAGCCAGGTTTTTTCACCCTTTTACCATGCATGTGCAATGCAAATACAGAGTTGAGAGCCAAATTAGGCCAGGGATTTCTCCCTCCTTCATGCGATAAGGCACACAAGGCAACACGCTGTCTCAGTACTGTTAGTTCACGCAGCAACGTTAGCAGTGAATAGTGTTCATTCCCAGCTACTGTCATTGGTACCTTTATCAAATCCTGACGTTATCATTCGTATCTTACGGGTTTGGGAGCTTTACAGTATTTTCAGAGTCCATAAATGACAGAATCCAGTATAAAAAAAGGTCAATATATTACTGTTGAAAGTTTTTTTTCCTTTTTTTATACAAAAATTAAAAAGATCCAAATATATCACATTATTTACACATTATGCTTCATGCTTAGAGATCACTGAAAAAGAGCACACAGATAAATGTTTTAATCAAAGAGAAATGCTCTAGTCATTACAGCTACTAATCTTCTTTGTTAATAAGGATTGGCATTCAGATTTCTTTTAATATTAACAATACATTCAAATGACTTACCACAGAATTAAAAGTGTTTCTACGCTAAGGGCGTGCTCACATTCTAACCAAGGGTTTGCAACCAGTTAGTAACGTGCTTGCTATTAACTCAAACTGTGTCCATGTACCACATGTTTGAAACTGGGTTAACAATTCCACTCAGCTTCAGTGTCATACCCTTGTCGGAGAATGAGGTTACAGCATCCTCCTACAAGTCCGGATCAAATGCTCATCTCACAGGGGACAGGTCTCTCCTCATTCTCCTGGGCGGCCTTTAGCACTTACAAGCCCTGGCCGTTCTGGGTGCGCGGGATGGCACGAGTTACCTGACCACCTGCACCCTGACTTACTGATTCGAGCCCCGAACCAGCCTAATGGTTGTGGATTGGAATTACAATGACAGAAAAGGCTTGCTTGGGGCAGACGGGTTTTGTAACCGCGTCAAAGAGGTAAAATCTCAGCTGGAGGGTACGATCTAAGTCACACGAGCACGTTTTGCAGAGTGGTGCGGTCTTGGCACGAGTGGTTCCTGAACTGCCCAGGCCATAACAGAAGCCTAGCCTAAGCAAGCCTGGAAAAAAGGCACTGCTACCAACAATACGAACGAGAATGATTTTTCACGCTTGACAAGTTTTTGGAGCGCTGTTCCTAGCACCAGTCTATCTGTACAGCTGCGGGGAACAAGACACGAAGCTAGATGGAATCCTGCCCTCCCAAGGCAGGACATGATGTCTGCCAGGCACAGAACCTGCTGCTTAAAGGGAGTGCAGCGGTACAATCAATCACCACACGGCAAACAAAATTACTCAGGACCTACTCAAGGATATACAATTATTACTGTACCTTATGCCAACATCCTGCTACTGGCAGTCCGTCCGGTCCCTGCAAAATGGAAGTCACAGATTTAATTTCTGCTGACAGTGACTTAAGCGTCAGATCCCAAAACCTGAAGCTCAACCCTCACAACAATGAGAGGTTTAGCAGCACCATTAATTACCATGCAAAACCCATTTACTGTATATGCACAAAAATAAATACGCAGGCCATGTAGTCCGTGTGCCACACACAACACAGAATTGAATACACCCCAGGGTAAAAAACCCCAAATCTACAGTTTCCTTTAAACAAAAAGGAAAATGTGAAAAAATACAAAAATTTGGAACCGCCAACTTCATAGTCTGCTTTGTAAGGTAGTGTTTTTTGTAATCAGACATATATACGGGAAGCATGATGTGGAGATGTATTTTTTGTTAATATGCGCTTTTCAGTTTTAGAGCCAGTTGTGTTAAATTCAGTCCTGCGGTACCGCCTTTATTTGAGGGATCCTGAGTTGCCGAACTGGTTGAGGTAGGATGAGTTGTGGACTGTGTGAAGGGAGTGAAACTTATTTGTCTTTTTCTGATGGAGATACAAGAAACATACAGAAATCAGAAAGCCAGAAGAGCTTCCTTTCCAGGAGGAAAACGCTGAAAAGGAAGGAGACCCTTAGAAGAGGAACAGACTATGTATGACCAACTCTTTCAAGATACTTTAGAAGAAATAGCTGACTTCAGCTGCCTTTTCTGATGCTGGATTTTTTTTAAGGCTGTTGGATCTCTGATTGTGTGAATTTCTGCATGTACAGCTACAGAGAGCACACATGCACTGACCCTTCCCTCAGAGCCACCTCCAAATTAACTAGGGGTGGGAAGCCACGAGGATGCGCATGCAGCGGGGATAACGGCTAGTGCAAGTATAGGTCAAAATGCATTTTTTTACATTTTTTACTGTAAATGTCACGTCATCACATTTTTTGTATTCTGTATTGATTTTATATGTAAAATAGCCTATGCCCAATAAAACAGATGCAGTGAAGTAAGGTTACCCGCTCCAGCTACTCATAGTGTAACAGGTTAAGTTCTTTTCACGTGCTTTCGTACAATGTTAGAGAACATACATGTTTTTCTGCTGACACCAGTAAATACTTTGGTCCAAAACCATTTAAAAAAAAAAAGTGCAAAAGGGGACAAGGCACAGAGCTCGTTTAGAAGGATCCTGACCTGCTGTTAAAGCCCATCCTAACGCCAACAGTCACGGGCTTGATTTCTGCCCTGGGCGTTTTCTCCTTCCCATGCACTCACAATGCTTATTTTGGCCATCGTTAAACCCATGCCTTTCTACTGTGTTTCACTCGAGTGATTCCAAAACGACTTATCAACTCACATTTGGCTTTGCAACCTGTGCGTAAGGCTCGTGCTCCTGGACTGAAAGCCATTGCCGAGAGCCCAGCAAGCCTCCACCGCGCTTTGGGGTGGAGAACGAAGACAACCTCCCAGCCGACACGCAACTAACCCTCATGTACATAAGCAGGAAGACGTGCAAGTGCTTTACTAACTAGTCATGTAGTAGTTAAGTATTGGAGAAACCACCTACAGCAGTTTAAAATGACTTCAATACACAGAGGTCTTGTTTTCTATATAGTTAAGATGGGAAACACTTGGTAAATATAACATCTCTAGGGAGTAAATATGGAGAGCTGAAGCGGGCCTGCTGCTAGCAATTGGTTTCTTTGACACATATGAAAGTTATTTAACTTTCTGAAAGAGAGACAGCTTACTGCCCTTTTGTTTCTCTGAAGACAACTGCAAATCATCTAGCATGCAGCATTTTCTATGGTTAAAAAAAAAAGAAAATAAAACAATGACCTTTTTTAGCTAGTCGTGCCGTGCCCCATCGGGGAGCGGAGCACGAGCCTTCCTGCGTAACCGCTGGACTTGAACCTGCGGGCTGCGGGCCAGAGCCACGCGCTGACGCGGCCAAAGCCCTACGCATGCCCAGGGAGCCGGCAGCCCCCTCAGCATCGCGCCGCAGAACTGCCCACGCTTCTGGGGAAAGCTCGGCAGAGCCCAGCTGGGGACCGGACTGGCAGGGCTGCAGAAGCACAGGCAGGAGGGGAACCGAACTGGGCTGTAGGTGCTGAGGGAAGCCAGGCCTCAGTTCTTGCATCTGTAGCACAAAGGGGCAAGCATCCCCGACGGGATTTCCCATTGCTGACGCTCCTTATCTAAAGTCATTTTGATTGTGGGAAGAAGGCACGACGCATTGGCGTCCTTCCCCAAGTGCCAAAGTGAAAGAAATATCTCGTTCCAGCTCTGCTGCCTTGTGTCCTCCCTCTCCCTGGAGGGATGCGCTCCTCGGGACAGGGCTCGGCCGCGCAGAAACACACAAAGCCATGCAAGAGTGAAAGAGCAGATACTGTACCAAAGGGCAGGGCACGCTCACCCCGTCCAGGCCTGGTAAACCTGGGTCCCCTTGGCTGCCTGCAATACTACGATCTCCCTGTTTGAAAAAATAACTGCTTGTTGAGAATGATAAAAGTACACAGGAGTTACTCAGACAGACACCCATGTTTCAGGAGAGGAGGAGGAGGACGGGTCCAGAACTTTACACCCCTATTTCTGATGACACAGCAAGTCAGCAGAGTTGTTTTATGGTCGGGAATCCACAGACACGTAGAGTCTTGTCATCTGGGAAATATCTTCTACACACAAACCAGAGATTCACATTTGTAAGAGAGCAGTGAAAAAGATGAGGGTTAAACCATCCAGCATATTGAGGGAGGAAAGGTGATCCATCAAAACCCAAATAATTAATTGTAGCTCACATTCAATCTCCAAGCAAAATAAAGCATATTGAGTGAAGGAGCTTTTTGCTGGTATAGTGGAGCTATGTGACAGCTTTGATTGCCATAGCTGTGCTGGTGGGGTGACAAAAAGTTACGCGTTTAGAAAAGAAATGGTTTTTTGGAGCACATTGGAGCCAGTACCTGGCACTACTAGTTAGGTGCAGCTGAACTAGGGGCTAACAGCTCCATTTAAGTAGTTCCAGTTCAATAGTTGATGCAAATAACTCCTTCATCCTGCAGCCTCAAAGCATTTTAGGGAGAAGATCTCTCAGGTTTTAGCCATAATATGAAAAACAGTAATGAAAAGGAGGTAAATTTTACCAGGCTAAATAACTTCTTATAAACCAGTATAGATTTCCCGCCCCCCCGGGCCCTATCAAAGGAGCGAGAGGCTCTGGAAGTGGACTTGGGAGATGCACCTTCCTCAGGCTCAGCCACCCAGGCGGTTTCCTGGGAAGGCTCTGGGCACGCTGTGCGGCGGCGGCCCAGGACGGATCTGTGCCGGGCGCTGCTGTTTCTCAGGCGGAGAAACGGGAGGGCTCTTCTCCCAGAGGCACCTCTTGGCAGCCTGGGGACCTCACGCATCACTTAGCATCTCAGTACGGCTGAAGACATCGACCCTGGCCCGCTTCCCCACGCGGGACAGCTAGAGCCCGGCTCATCCCTCGCTCGGTTTGTGGAGGTGAAGGGATGGAGCTGACCTTGCTTTCAAATCGCCTCCCATCCACTGCATCGACTTACTCCCCGATTTCAAACGTACTCCACAGCCGGGCCGGGAGCTTCACCAGGGCACGCTATCTCCTGAAGAGTGTTACTGAAGCCTATTGTTCCCCACTACAATACAAAGGTCTTTACACAAAGATTCCTTATTTTTACTGCTGTGGCTTGCTCCCATCTGGCCAGAGAGGAGCCCTTACAGCAAGCAGTGAACTTCCAGCAGTGAAGATAAAACAAACCATTAAGAAAAGTGAGAAAACAATAACCATCTGCTCTGATTTACTGTGAAATAAAGAATGACCAAATCCTCCCCCTCCCTTTCCCTGGCTGCAAAGCCGCGTCCCCTTTCAGTCCCGGCAACGCGCGCTTAGGATGAGTGAGATAAAAGACATACCACAGGGCAAGGCTGATCCAGTCCGGGAGGGCCTGGTTCCCCCTTCTGCCCTTTGGCTCCTTTTCTCCCCGGTATTCCTCGCTCACCCTGTTGCCACAACAGAAAAATGTCAGGAGCAGGAGGGCTGAGACCTCGGCTTTAACACACGCAGCACTTGCAGAGTCCCACACCTCACCCAGAGTAGGGACATTTGCACTAGTGTAACCTCAACTGAGTAATTAAATCCCCGTGAAAATCTTCAGTTAAAGCTGGGTGGAGATAGTTGAATAAATAATTTTATGACAGAACAACTAAATAACCGGTTTCTGCTGGGAAATCAGGTTGGCATCTGGCAGTAAGTGGGAGCACCAGCTTCCAGCCACTGCCCTGTGCTCAGCTGGGCTCCTGCCTCCGGCTGGGCACCCTTTTATTTAAGGATCCCTAGAACAAAACCTTTGTCTTGGATCCGTTTTCAAGGTCTATAAACCAAAACTAGCGGTTCTTTACAACCCAGAGCTGTCAGGCTGCTCCAGCTCCCCACAGTGGTTGTGCTGGGTGGGGGGGAGGCACGGGCTGGCAGAAAGCACTTCCAAGCGGGTAGGAATTAACAGCGTGTCCTGCCCTGTACTGGGACCACACAAACACCTGTGCCAGCGAAAAGGCCCTACAGCAGTGACCCCAGAAAAGCTGCCAGGCTGGAGAGGGAACCGGCACCCAGGGCAAGCATCGCTGCCTGCTGAAGAGAGCGGCCCCCACCCCGCTCACCCCCACGAACATCTCTACAGCCATAACCCACTCACCTTCTCCCCTCTTTCACTTCTCTCTCCTTTCTCTCCTCTGAGACCTGGGAAACCCTACCGGGACATTTTTTAGGTGGAAAAAAAAGAGGTTTTGAAGTTCAGTATGCAAACATCCCAGCATCTCACTTCCACATAAGCAATCTCTGGCGATCAACCCGTCCTCCCGTGGTAAAGAACATGACATTTTCTTCCTTGTTCACTTGGTATCTCGGCAATTTGTTGGTAATAGTAACATTATATCAATCAGAGATTTTTCCTTTCTCTGAATCCAATATAAATATACTCAATCGGAAAGGGAAACCACTGCAGTGTCTTTAGCTGAGTAGGGATACACACTGTGAGTTGCCGCTCCGCAGTGGAAGCAGTCCAGCGATTGGCCTGAATTAAGCCCTTTCCTACAGACATCGTTCCATGGGCACGGTCTTCAAGGGAGATAGTCTGTACAGTGTTAGCTACATGTTTTTTTCCCCACAATCAAGCAATTTGATGGCCTTTATGTGGATGTTGTTCATGTTTCTACATAATCACAATCGATGTTTTCCATACTCACATCCAATCCTGGCTCTCCTGGCTTTCCCTGCAGTTGTAAAAATGAAAATTAAGACATGCCCTATCGAGTTTGGCATTGCAGGCAAACTTCTATCCAATTTGGTGAAATACTACGGTAGTGACAGCACGGGCTCGCCCAACAGCCCCTGGGACTCGAGGGCAGCTCCTTGCCACGCATCAGGACCATGCTGGTAAGCCCAGCTCTGCAGTCCTGGCTGGACCCACCACGGCAGGGATTTTATCAGCCCCTATTTTAGGATTACACCAAAATGTCACCACTCCTTTCCCACACCGGTGATTACCTTCTCTCCTTTGGTACCGGGTAAACCGATGAGGCCTGGAGCACCCGGGAGACCCTTAAAGAAAAGAAATGAGGCATTGGGATGGTTGCTCTAAGGCAGGTTTCTGTTGACAGCCAGAGATGAGATACAGGAAAACAACTCACAGTGGGTCCAGCATCGCCGCGGTCCCCCTTCTCACCGCTGTCACCTTTTTCTCCCTTTGCACCGTCCAAGCCCTGCATAAATGAAACGGCCTCAGCCAAGGCAACCTGGCAGCCCTGGTCAGCCACCCCGTGCATCCGCTGCCGCCCCCCACATCTCGGATGCGTATACCCACGCTGCCATTAATGTTTTCCTCTTGGCCGGATCATACCAGAAAATAGTTGAAAATACAGGTTTAAGCCTGCAGGTTTGGAAACCCTGACTCTCGTGTGCCATCGGCCCTCACGACTCTGTGCTGGAGGAGAATTTAAGATCGTAAATGTGTTTGGAAGGAAAAATGGCTTGTTTTCCAAAGCGCCAACTGCTGAACAGCACAACCAAGGGATGTGTTGTCACAAACAGTGATAAAAAAAATCAGTCCCCAGAGCTGACAGGCTTTTGTGAGCCTGTAAATAATGCACTGGCAGCCTGGAAACAGTGGGTGACATTTAATTTATTGACTTACTTTAGGTCCCTGGATTCCTGGAGGACCCTGTAGGAAAGACAATGGTGCATTTGTAAATCAGAATTTAAAAAACAAACCCTAAAGTTTGCTTCCCAAATCACGTCTTGCTCAAATTATAGGCTGACAATGGCCAAATATTTCTTTGCAAGACAGGTGGCAGCGCATTTGGTTCTCCGCCGTCAAATCAGGAGGAAGAACAACAGAAAAGGACCGCTTTGCGTAACATGCACCAAGAAAGCTCTGCAACACGAGCTTCGGGGAGCCACAGCCCCGCAAAAGCTTTGCTGCAGGCAAGTGACAGCGGGCTGTGGAGGGCAGCACCCTGCCACCACGGCCCTCCGAGCCCGGGCAGGGCTGGGGCCACTTCCCAGGTTATGAATGCCCCCAGAGAGCTCCGAAGCATGGTCTCTCAAGGAGCATCATGGACACAGCGGAGGCATCCTGGCCTTCCTGATGCCCTTGACAGCTCCTCTGCCTTTCGGAGCACCGTAGGTACCAAACACCTTGGATATCTGCCTCAAAAATGCTCCGTGTGTTCATCATCGTCCGCCTCCTCTCCTACTGCAACTGACGGCAAAAACTTACTGACAGCAAAAACTTACCGACTCGGGCAAATTTGTGGGAATACAGACACCATCGTGGGGGAACAGGTTTTCCCATCCCATAAGGTTTTATCTTTTCCCCACCCCAAGGAGCAACTTGTATATTTGCAAAACGTGCCGCAAATGCCGATACACTTGTGTCAGGTGCTTCCACCTCTCCGAAGACAGCACCCCAAGCTGTAGCTCTTCCCTGATTTTTTTTTTTTTTTTCACATTCTCAGCAGCCCACAACGATTAAACAGAACAAACCACCCTCGTCCTTAGCTAATCACACGGCATAACGAATCTGCAGCAATGCTCAATTGCACTGAGTCCTACCATAGGGCCAGGTAATCCGGGGGGTCCGGGCTCAGGTATGATCTGCGGAAGGGAATTAAACGGCAGGTTAATGGGGCTGGGCACTGCGTCGGCACAGAGAGAAGACAGTTCGGGAACGGAAACCTCACATGGGCCACTATCACGATTTAATGCCCTCTGATTTAATGGCTTTAATCAAAATATCTGCTAATCAAAGAGTTGCTCGTAGGATTTATAAATAAGTGAATCTTAATAAGCACATGAATCAAGCCTTGCCTCTGAAATGAGAGGCGTGACCCATGCTACTCAGTGCATCTGCAGTTGCAAAACAAATGTAATGTAAAATGATGCAATTTTCTGCACAGAGCAGAAGATACCAGCCTTTTTGGCTAAAATAACCCCCCAAACAAACAAGAAATCCCACAACCAACCACCCCCCCCTAAAACCAGAACAAAATTAGAGCTCTTATGTCATTAATAAAACGCTACCAAAACCCCACCACTTTTTAAGCAAAAGGTGTGAATAAGGAAAAAATGATGCAGAAATCCTATAAAACTGCAAGGAGCCCTATGTATTTTTAGAACAAAATGTAATTGTAACAGCAGTGTCCAATATCTCAACCATCAATGCAAAATCTAAAATAACTTTGTAGTGCTGAGTGCGCAAAGGGATTTTCCCTAATTAATAAACCCCATTTAGATGCATCTGAAAGTCTTTGTATTACACAGTTGGGTTTTGCTCCCCTCCGCTGATGGATACGGAACTGGTGGCTCTGGCCCGCGTACCCCGATTTTGCCTCACCCCCCCATTGTGGAAGAGGCTTTACGTTGCCAGGATCTTACATGATTATTCTGCAAACATGGCGACCCAGTGTCTCCTTTTTCTCCTTTATCTCCTTTTGGCCCTTCTGCTCCCTAAAAAGATAAAAATGTAATCCTGATGGGGTGCATCTCCCAGAAAAGCAAAACTAAGAGAGAAAAATACATTTGTCTTCCCCTAAGCTCCAGCCTTGTCTCAAGCAAAGCTCATGCTCATCCCCTGGGGACTGTGAGAAAAGATTTTCTCCTCCTCGCTACTGGCTTCGATCACCTGTCAAATAAGCCGTTATCATCATTAGCAAAGAAAATCCAAAGCTCCCGCATCCTCCAGCTCCGCATTAATGTGATGTGGACAGGTCATTGCTTAAATCGGCAAACCCAGCCATACTGCGAGCATTTGAAGAAATCAGTTTGTTAAAGAACCAAGCAGCAGTCGTACGGGGACAGAAAGAGGGACGTACCGGTGGACCCGATAAGCCCATTTCTCCCGTCTCTCCTTTCTGTCCTGCGATCCCTGCGCTGCCCTGGTCACCCTTTGCTCCTTTGGGACCCTGGAAGTTTACAGAAAACAACTTGCTTAGGAGAAAATTGTTAAAAAAAGTCCACCCCCAACAGCCGTTTCTGCCTTTCCACATTGCAACACGAGCTCACGAGAACACGTTTTAACATTAAAACTTATGCCAATTTTGGAGGTGCAGCAGAATTTGGCTGGGCCGTATCAGGGATCGCAGCCATTTGGGGTTGGGAAGGTTTACAACAAAATTTGAGACAATATCTGATGAATCACTCATAAGAGGAGCCCCTTTAACTCGGCAGACACGGCCACGAGCAGCATCTGCACGCTCACGGCTGAGTGCAGGGCCGTAGGCAAAGGGTGATTAATTCAAGGAGATGCAGCTGAACGTTACGGGGCAGAGCTCGCTCCTGGCAGGCTGAGATTTGCTTTTCACAGCAACAGCTTTCACGGACACACCAGTAAACTCCTTTTTAACTCGGCTCCTGCAAGGTCTCGCTCCATCCAGCCCTGCCCCACGCACCTTTTCACCATCCAGACCAGGTGGACCCGGCAAGCCCAGCTCTCCCTGAAGCGACACAAAAGAAGGGGAACCTGTAGGTTAAATTCTTTCATAGAAAGTACAGCTGACCATAGGTCACCGGGTGTTGCTCGCGAAGGACAGCGCGGTGCTCGGACACGGTGCTGGGGCAGCAAGCGGCACACGGGAGGAGTGGGATGGAGGCCACGGCCTTTGGGACTGCCAACCCCTCCTCACCGCTGCTTCCCCCTCTTCTGCCTCTCACCACACACAATGAGGAATTTCGGGGGGTGGGATTTCACCCGTCAGGTGCAGGATTGAGGTGGGTTTGTTTCTGGGACAGTATCCTCTGGAAGAGGTTGGAGACAGGTCAACAAAACTTTGTCTTTTGTGTGAAAACCTCCTTTTTCAGCCAGAGGAAGGGTTAGGGCAACACTTTCTACATGGAGAGCTGCTAATGACCACGTCAGTCTCGAGGAAACACAGTCTGCATGGCAGAGGTTGGGCTCACCTTGGGACCTGGAGCGCCTTGCGGGCCCGGTGGCCCTGGGGGCCCCGGCGAACCCTGAAACACAGCAAACAAACCGGGCATGAGCACGGCGAACACGAACATGGCACACTGTCCCCACGCTGCCAGCGAGGAGTCGGGAGCAGCTCCCGACTGCGACCTACAATCCTGTGACCCAGGGTTGCCCAGACGCCGTGCTGAGCTCCGCTGACACGAAGCGACCCGAGGGCCCCTCCAGCACAGATATTCACGCCAAAGGAAACGCAGCCGGAGCTAGCCAGGTGTACAGGTGCAGCAGTACCTGCGTTTAAGAGGCAAAATGCCTTTAGCCAGAGGTGTGGCCCCAAACCTGGTCTCCTCTTTTTGCGTTCTCGGAGAGAAGCGTCCTGCTGACAACCAGCCGGGGAGGTGCAATTAAAGAGGGGAAACGAATTAGTTTGTGTGAGCACTAACAGCAGGAAAGCCTTGCACACTTAAATAAGCTATTTTTCCTGAGCGCTGCTGGGTGTGGAGCCTTAGGACGAACAAATATTTTGCAACTTGCAAATCATCTCAAACAGCAGAACGCAGTCTTGCTCAGCTGAAAACCAAAACAGTATCATAGCCTCAAGCACGCTTTTCCACGACTGCATACTCAAACACCATTACACTTAATCACCCCTTTCCAAAGCTCCGTCCATGAGACGGGTCAATGCGCAAACGCAGAAACCAGCAAATAAGCAGGAAAATGGTGAAGCTAGCCACGTTCAATGACGTGCCCCTCGGCAACCTCTGCATGCAGCACACAGGAGAGGGTCCGGGCCCGGCAGATGATGTCTCTGGACATTTGGGGGAGCCTCTCCAATCACTGCACCCCACAAACTCCACTCACAAAGCTGCATGCCATGCAGACATCTGGCAAACGGTAATTACCATCACTTTGTGTATCCCTGCAGCCTGTTATAAAACAATTCGGATGGTTCTCAAATACATCCATCATTAAGTATTTATTCTATTTGGCTTCTTTCATCTTAATGACAGTGGCAGGGCGCTGCTGGGTCAGGCAGGTTAGGGCTTGGGCACCATTTCCCTTCCTCCCGTATCCCGACCGCTGCTTGCAGAGAAAACTGCTCCAAAGGATGGGCAGTGAAACGGCGGCTCCGCACCACGCCGCGGCACAGAAAGGGAGACTAACATCCCACAGCCAGCAGTTTAAGCTGCAATTTGGGGCTCACACTCGTTGCATCAGCTGCTTATATGTCCCGGGCTGCGTCGGGTTGCTTTTACCTGTAGAATTAACTCACATCGCACAGCCGGATCCCACGAGCCTGGTGCCCAGCCTGAGTTCACAGCCTCAAGTTTTGCCACTGTTTTTCCTGGTACATCCTAAATATCCTCAGCCCCCAGATGCAGTAAGCTGTTCCCTCCCAGCTGGCTCTGTGCTGAGACCGAGATGTCAGGACAGGGACAGACATGGTGCCACCGGGTCTCTGTGGCAGAGCTCCGCTCCCGTCCCATTAAACTGCAGGAATCGGCACGGCCTCGGCGTGGGGCTTACCTTGAGCGCATCCAGGATTCGGCCATCGTAGTCAATCACTACAGTGTCACCCTGTTCCCCTTTCAAGCCGGGGGGACCCTGCAAGCGGGGACAAATCCTGTTTAGTTTCTGTAGCACCAAGAAGCAGGTGGTATGAAAGCAAAGACCTGACACCCAAGTGTTTGGGGATTATCACCTTATAAACACCATCGCTTTAATCAATTCCCAGCCTGACGGCTGTAGCTGTCATCCAACCAAACCTCAGAAGGGCATAAATTTGTATAACTGAGACGTGCATCAAGATCCTCACTTGGTTACCCCTATGCACAGCTTCCCTTTTGCAAGAGAAGGGTCACAAGATGGTCACACGGATAAGAAAACAGGATTTAACTGCATCTCCCAGAGCTACCTCCCGTGGCAGCGTTCGGTACCTGCATCACGATTTGTTTAGACCTCTATTTTCTAGCACTGAACTGATCCTGAGGTGATTCAAGCACATACTAAGCAGAAAGAGGTGGTGGGGAACAGCTAAGATTGACGCAAATTCGCGACTTCAAACAGAAAAAGCAAAACCCTGAACATCCATACCCGGGGTCCAATGGAGCCGATTCCTCCCTTCTCACCAGGTTCACCCTGAAAATCAAAATCACATTTTTTTTGGTTCAGAGACCAAGGACAATACAGCATATTTATCTTAAAAATACTGTAATGACTTGAGATGCCAAGAAGTGTTTTAGATTAAGAAAAACTATGGCACCAACAAGGAACTGCTTCTCCTAGCAAAAAGATAAATTTGACTCCAGAGCAAATATATTTTGCAAAAACTAACATTGGTGTGAGCTAATTGACAGTAAGAAAACTTCTCATCGCAGAGGGAGCGCAGCGGCTGCTCCCCAGCTCCACTGTCTGCTCCAAGCGTGCCAAGCTCCGGCTCTTTGTGCTGAAGTTTCACATTACTCTCTCTTCACTTTAGGCTGAATTTTGCGTGTGGAAAGTTTCGACCAACATGTTTAAACCATTTTTGAGGGTGAGCTTAAAGAAAAATTTGGCACAGCCCTTTTCCTTCTTTAAAAAAAAAAGAAGAGAGAGAAAGATAAATTTGGGAAGTTTTGGAAAGCCATAGCACTCTCACAGCAATGACCTGAAATTCAGTTCAAGATTCAAAAAGTATCACTTTGCCATACCCATGAAAATCCATTTGCTGGCCAAGTTAAAAAAAAAAAAAAAAAAAGTAAAAAATTGTATCAATGCAAAGACTTTCCATAGGAAAACTCAATTCAGCAGATCCCAAGGGGAACAAACCACCACTGCTACTATGGGTGTAGAAAAAAAGAAAAGGCTAAGGGTCACCTGAGCCTATGTTGCTTCATCTTATAGTTTCCTGCCCAACAAGGAGCCATGGCTGATTGATGGAGAAAACACAACTGGATGCAGATCCTACTAAATAAAAAGCAGTTGAGGGGGGAAAATAACAGCCCACGAACGCAGTCCTGGTCTCATCATCACCACTTAACATATCAAGGCTGTGTTACTGCATTTTTTGGCAGTTATGAAGGTCAGCGGAACAGGACGGCACGTAAGTGCTCTGGGCTTTGAAGCGATACCGCAGCCATCAATACGTCGGATCAAAATGTGATCGGAGGTTTAGCTCTCTTGGGGAGAGAGAGGCAATTCAATGAAAAACATGCAAGGAGATGATTTTAAAAACTCTTCTGCTGATCTCTGCTTAAATCCAGCTTTCATTAAATCACCAGGAAAAGGCAAAATGCTTTTTAACATCCCCCTGTTCTGTTGCAGTTGGGGCACTTTATGAGCCTTTTAGAAGGCAAGGGCTCGAAACACCTACTCAGCTGAAACCCTCTGCCTCCGTTGTGCTGTGCCCAGCTTCACGGCTAATGGACTTTTATTTACCTTGGGTCCTGGCAAGCCATCTGTGCCGTTCTCTCCCTCGGGACCCATGCTTCCTTTTTCTCCCTGAAAACAAGGCAATTTAGACAAATGCAATATATACAGGTAGGACGGAGAGCAGATTTCTTCAGATTATAATTTTCTTGCTTAATCTGTACTTTTACATACATGAATGAGCAAAGCTCTGCTTTTAGCTGGAAACACATCATGTTGCCTAGGTGCAAAAGGGGAATCTTTGAGAGAAAATGAAGCTTTCAGGCTTACCAGTTTGGCTGCGGGGGGTATGTTCAGCTGCGAAGCCCCAACAGCGCAGGGGCCGCAGACGTCTCTCACCGAGAGCTCGCTGCTCCCTGCGTCTGGGCAGTGCAAACCCGCATCCCGAACCCCAGCTCCCGCCCCCCCTCCCCCAGCAACACTCCCCAGTTTACTTCTGCCAGAGGAGCCCCTAAAGGACAGTTTTCTGCCCTAATCAACAAGCTGAGTTTGCAAACAACTCAGGGCAGAGTTACCGTGGCAGAGAAGTGGGTTATGCTTCTCTCTCGCCTTTTTTTTTGTTCTTTTTCCATGTCAGGGGAGAAATGTGCTTCTTAACCTGCCTCGGTTCTGCTATCCGGTTTCTTGGCACAGTATCACAAGATGCTGCCAAGCACATACATTAGATAGACACAGAGCAAAACATACCTTAGGGCCCATAAGTCCTGGTTCCCCGGGGATCCCATCATCACCCTGATGAAATAAAACACAAAAAGTGAAAGACGATGAGCTTGTACCCACGTATCATTAGGATCCAACACTTCATTTGACCCCATGGAGTGTTGCACAGACCTGAGACCCACTCAGGTTTGCAGGAAGCCGGGGGAAAGCTGTGACAAGGAGCCCAGGAGGCTCCAACATGGTCCCCCGCTCCTCCCACCCAGCCCTGCCGCTGCCCCCAGGGAGGTGGGTGGGCATCTCCTAGAATTTGCTTACAGCAAATTTACTCTCCCACCTTTAATAGAAATTAGATATTTAATCCATTTAGGTCTTTGAGTCCCAAAGGCCTCCTGCGAGCTGCCGCCCATCCTCGTGAATTTCACCACGAGTCACCAGCAGATTTTCTTGTTTCACTTGCCATGCTTCATTGTCTGGAGTAAAACCACTTTGTAGGTGTGGAAGAGGTAAATTTTACTGGCCAGTTATGACATTTTTTAAGCCAAATTCTGGCCTGAAAAACACCCATGGCCACATCTGGTCTGGAGCAAAGCGGTAAGAGGGAAAGGCTAAGCCCTGTCAGTGCTTTGGCTTCAGTTAAAGGCAGTGATTTATCCACGACTTGGTGGCACCACCAGAAGAAAACGTGGAGAGCTTGGACACGTGAGTCTCCCACGGTCTTCAGCACCCGACCCACACACTCTGCCTGTCCTTAAGAAAACGAGCAATTCCCCTGAGACCAAGGTGCTGTGTGGTGATGGACCATCCCCGGAACCTCAAACCCTTCCCAGGGGCCCTGGGCAGATAACAGCCTCTAGGCACTTCCCGGTTCAGCTTGAATTATTGGAGTAAAAGGGCCCAAGACCTACTCCTTTGTTTGGCATTTGCCATTTTATTCTTTGTCTATTGGGCAGATGTAATCGCAGTTCTGGCTTGCTTTTGGTAATGAAAACCACAAGCCGTGCCTGTGCTTCGGGGTTGCATGGGCAAGAAACTGCCGGGAACACAAGGAATAGCTCGGTGTGGACAGCCATGTCCACAGCTTCTCCATCGGTCTCTGACAATGGTTTCCCTAGACGAGCACCAAGCAAAGGAAATTAAAAAACCCCCACAAAACCAAAAATCACCATTTTACCTTTTTCCCTTGGACGCCAGGCTCACCCTTCAACAGCAACAAACACAGAAGTGAAAGTAGTTTAGGGACATAATGGAAAATAAGACCATTTGTATGGATACTTGAAATTAATTGTAAAGTTAAAATAATTGGCTTGTGTCAATCATCTTTATCCCCCCAAAATGCAAGAAAGCACAGTCCTAGAGCAGACCAGCTTCCAGCCCCCTCAAGGCTCCCTCCAACCCCAATTCAAGGTTTTAACATGGGCAGGGGTTGGGCTTTTTGAGTAGGTGACCCATTCAGGCAGACATCTGCAGCTCCAAGTCAATGGCTAATGCGATACCTTAGAAATTTTTTATCTGATCTACACAGATGAGTGCAAGTCCAGAGCAAAATACACATGTTGATCTCCACCCCCCTTATGCAGCAGTATTTCAAGAATTTGTGTTAAAATTAGGTAAGAAATTAGTTATTACCCACCTTTGGTCCTGGAGGTCCCCTGGCACCCTGTTGAATGTAAAAGTAGTTGGAATACTTGTTAGACAATAGAGTGTAACAGGATAAAGACATTTCCAAGAGTATTTTAATTCCCATGAAAAAAATGACACAGATGCCAGTTTCTCATCTTCCCTTACAAATACAGCCATTAAGTTCTCTGTGCTCCCAGTAAATAAATATTTTTTTTTATGGCTTGTATATTTTATGTATAACAAGCACCTTTTTATCCAACCTAGACCTTAGGGAATAGGAGTTACAATGTCAGGCTGCGTCAAAGGCGCAGAAGTGAGGATACAGGAGCAGCACATTCCTCCGGAGGAGCCAAGGGGGCAGACCCTGATCCCTCTTCTCCCCGCTGGCACAGGTACCCCATGGAAAACATCTATTTTGGGGCATCTATAATTTCCTATGGGTTTTTTTTTTTTTGGCCATGACACAAAATCACTTGCTGCAGTGAGCTAAAGGGTGATGTAAAGCGAGGGGCGGGCACGCACGGATGCTGCTGGGCAATACTAACCACGAGGCCATCCTCTCCCGGCTCGCCTTTGAAACCCTGCAAAAATAAAAAGGACGACACTGAAACTATTATCCCTCATTCTCCAAAATTCTCAGTGATAATTAGGGTGTTCAGTAGCATTGAATTTCAACCTATTTTTTTATTAAATGAGTTGCCAGTAATATGGAGATGTACAGCAGGTTGTCTGAAGGCTACGGATCAGGGAGGATACCTCCTCCGGGCTCTCCGAGTTTCAATCAGCACCTGCAAATACATGTTCCAGGTCCAGCTCTTTGCTCCAAAACTCAAGATGGGAAGGCCCCCCTCCTGCTCCCTTGGCCCCATGCCCCAAAGCTTTGCTGTGTGAGCGGCCAACAGAGCCTGACTGCCGGCTCAGGCTGGGGACCCAGCGATTGGGGTGGCAGGACTGGCGAAGGGGACACCCTTCACCCTCCTCTCCCTCGCTGGGGTGGGAACTGCCCGGCCCGTGCTCGCTGCGCATCTCCCGTCCTTACAGGGGGGCCTGAAGGTCCTCTTGGGCCATCTTTTCCTGTGTCCCCAGGAGGCCCCCGGGCACCTGGGGGTCCTGGCGGACCAGGGGGGCCAGTGGCTCCATCTCGACCTTGATCGCCCTGGAAAAAGTTCACACAGACATGGTGAGATGAAGCGGCGTTGGCAAGCGGTGGCCGCGGGGTGCCCGTGGCACATGCACTGCATCCCTGGGCCATCAGCACCCTGGCCTCCGCCGTCCCAGAGAATTGAATTACAGCTGCCAATTGGGAAGGCTGGGAGCTTGTGGCTGCTTTACACCCTCTGGGTCTGGTTCCTTAACCAGGATTTTGCTCAATGCCTTCCAAGAAGGTTTTATCTCATTAAGCCCTTACCCAGCGACTGTCTGCATGGAAACCACCAATTCGACAGGACGCAGAAATAGCCCAGACCCAACAACGTGCTGGCATGGAGCATGCACACACTTCCATAGCTCAGTGGACCACACCAAAAAATTCACACACACACACAAAAAAGGAGCACTTAGTATTACCCTTTAAATACAGCCAAAGTCATATATTAACATCCAGCGTAGCTCGCACCTGGCGTTACTCGGATGCAAAGAAAAAAGCAGCAGTGATATCTCCCTGTGAATGTCAAGGTTTGGTAGGTGCTCGCCCCGGAGGGGAGCACCCCGTGGGGCTTTGCCACCCAGCCATC